>JAFMTC010000480.1:330934-376050 GCA_018845635.1 Nicrophorus orbicollis
TGCCCACACTTCACGCAACGTGGCTGCTTACGGCAGAAGTTTTTAGTGTGCCCATATTCTTGACAACGCATGCATTGCGGAATTTCTTTTTTTTTAATTGGCGCCTCAAATGAAATGCGACAAAGGGTTATTGATTATACAAATAATAGTAATAAATAATTTATTAGAAGTTCACTTATTAAATTTATTAAAAGTTTTACTATGGTTCGAGTAAATTTAATAAATTAAAATGATTTTTTATACTTTAATTTTTATCAATAAAATTTCATTAATATCAAGGAAAATGTAATAAAATGATACATTTGTCTTAGATTAAAATTTAGAAAATATTCAATCTGAAAGTTCGTACCATGTTAATTACAATTTCATATATCAATTAAGTATGAATCAGAAATATAAATTTATAATAAGACACGTAACGGTTTTTATATTGATTTATAGAATCAATAACTTAATTTGCATTTTTAAGGATCATATTGTAACCAATATCAAATTCTATAACTTATACTCAATATAAAGAACCAATTATGTTATTTTGGTAATATGGTAGACTAATGAATAAGATGTGTTTCACAAAGTTACTTTGTTAAGCAAAACAATTGCATAACAAAGTCATTTCCTGAAACACGTCTTATTAGTTTTCAGAAGTAAAAGTATCGTGGCCAAAATGAGGATACGTTCCTTCTGCAAGAAAGAACATATATTTTTAACTTTTTCTAATTCCTTAAAAATTATTTCCATTTTCTAGACTTTTTTATTAGCCACAGAATTGCGACGAAAGGCTATCGTTTTTCTGCCCTATAACTTAATAGTAAATGTCTTATATTCATTTTCTTCCTTGCGAAATGTATAAGATAAATCCAAATGATTATATTGGTGCAAAATAGCCGGATTTTAAATATTATTGTAATTTTACCTTCATGCGAATCGCCATAATAACAAACATATTTATGCAACAGTAAGACACTAAACAGTGAAACAGTAAAGTAGTAGTTTTACGATATAAGAAAAATGTTCAATGTAAACTTCAATGTATGAATTATGATTGCCAAAAACTGTATTTGAAGAAAAATAAAATAAACTATTTTTATATTATTTTTTTATAGATACATAATCTGAGCATAACTATAATAAAAAATATTTTATTACCTACCAGACATAAAATGCAGCCATAATAAGACAATGTAAAAAAATAAAAGTGTGGTTGAAAGAAAATAATAAATTAATTTCTGCTTGTCATGCGTCCGGATTTTCCTTGACATGTTTTCTCTTTTCATGTGTCCAGTGACGGTTCTGAGCAGATTTTCGGATTTGTAAGCCACAAAAAGTAATGAAATGTTAAAACAAATAATCTAATATGAAAGGGCAAAATAACCTATGGAAGTACTTATTAATAATAGTCATATCAATTTTAGCCATAAATGTGAAAAAACGTAATAAAATAAAAATGAAGTAATTAAAATAAAATTTATTTAAGTGAAGGGTCACAGGTTTCTACAACACTTTTTATGCAACTTTCTGAATTAATTTTAGTCCTTGTAGAAGAGGATAGGAATATTTGAATATATCCTCCTGAAAGTTAAGTTCGAGAGAGATTTATCTGTGGATCATTAACTATATTGACAAATCCAAGATTGATGATTATCTGGGGACCCACAACTCAATTACCTTTCGTAATTATTGAAGGATAATTCTCTTAAATAATGAGAAATTAGTCAATTTATATCATTCGATGTAATAAAAGTCAGTGGTCGCAAAGTCCAATACCGTTGGCCAGATTTATATCTTATGTAATTTTCATTTACTCATCGTTTTTTCGGTTATTAAATATTCCTAGTTGTCTTTTCTTTTCGTATTTCTTTTCATACAGATGATTCACTAATATTAGTTTGTTAAATTTTTTGTTATTACATTGTATATAATTCTTGTATTTTAACAAATAAATATGTATTATAATATAAAAATCATTACCATATAACATTATCAAATATTAAAATTTATTTATGATTTATGAATTGGGTTTATTTAAATCTTACAACTGCTTGAGAAACTAAAAGAAAAAGAAAATTTTAAAAAATATTGTGCAAACTATTTTGTTGTTAATAATATATACTTTAAATAATAATAATATAATTTATTGGTCAGTAAAACAAAATATAATTCTAAATATAAATAATAATAATTGAAATAAATTAATTCAAAATAAATAAACAAAATAACAATAAAAATAATAACAGAAAATCTGGCAAAAGAGCTATCGACCATAGGTCTTTCCACCCATGAATATTATATGACATGGTTGGCAACCTGCGGCTCGCGAGCCACATGCGGCTCTTTGAAGAATTATTTACGGTTCTCAATAAATGTACCCAACATCCCCTTTTAATTTTTGTGCTATACCTTTTAATACGTATTCAATTGCGGCTCGCGAAACATTTCAAATTTTGAAAAATGAGCTTGGCCACACCTGTTATACGATAATGGAGAAACTAAATGAATACTACTGTACCAATTACATGAGAAGGAAATATATATATATATATAAAGCAGCCCTTGGAAAAGGGAAAGAACTATAGGGACAATAAATAATGGTATAGGGTAAGTGTGGGATACTTATATTTTGGAGGGGTTGATGGATTTCTGGGATACAAAATTTGAAGGGAGGGATAAATTTGAGTCTTTTGAGATTAATTTAAGAGAAAGGGAGTGGTATCTATCGAGGACTGGAACAATTGTGGTTTTGGAATAGAGGAGGTCATTCGGAGGGTTATATAGCGGGTTATTTGAATGGTGGATCCTGATGAAGATATGGAGAGATGAACGTTCAGATACCGAGAGATTTTTTCAGAACAGGGTTCCGGCATTGGGATATAATGGGGTATACTAATTAGTCGATTATGCGCAGTGTTTGAGGTATTTCTGTATATTTATTCATATTGTGTCAATGTAATAACTTGGCCATAATATGTTTGTTTTATTGTTTATTTCATTTATAACTATACTTTTTTTTGTTTTAAAACAAATTAAATTTTCAGAATTATAAATACTAAGTCAGCCTTATATAATTGTAGGTATATACATAATTATTAAAGCAAGTACATTTATGTAATGACATATAAATATATAACAGACACATGTTTTATACAGATAATGTCATAATAACTAAATTAAATTAATATCTGCGAAAAAGTAATATATTATTCAAGTCCTTCTCAATCTAAAGGACACGAAGCTGCAGAACACGAGCACATGTGTACTCAAATGACTTTTATTTCGCAGTTATCGATATCTGCACGTGTCGTGGATATACGACAGTATAATATTACGGTTACAAAGAAATCGATTAGCTATTTGTCTCCTCTTCAAAGATTCATACAGTTATGAAATTAAGACGGAATTATCAAGCCCTTTGGCCAAATTATTATTATTGTTTATAAGTCTAAATCAAATACGTATCTAATTTCCAGTGAAGGAATTAATAATTAGTATTATTTTAGTGTATTTTCTTTGTTATTATAAAACTAACTATATTGCATTTAATGACTTAATGTTACTTATAAACTTATTTGAAATATTGAGGATCACTTAATAATATTAGAATTTGAATTCAAGAATACAAGCGTTGTCCCATCAACTTAGACATTCCACAGGAAAAGTCTACTGTGTTCAATTTTATACCTTTCATATATAGCTGATATTCCAATGATAGACATAGCAATATAACCCCATCCATGGCGTCAAATAAAAGCATTATAATTGCATCTCAACACTTTCAAGAAAAGTTAAACCATCTTGAAATATGGCGAATTAGAATATATCATACCAAATCAGTACATTTTTCAGACTAAACAACAAAGTAGTTCCATCATCGTTACCAGTTACTGTTAAATTATTTGTGGAAGCATCTAAATGATGTTTTGAAAAGATTATATTCAAATGAAGCTTCCAACCAAATTGGTAATCGTCTTTGAGTAATATGCTGTTTGTATACAAAATCATTCTAAAACATCTATTATCTTCAAAAAAGAAAAATGTAACTGAGAAGAATCGCAGATACACCATGGTATATCCCCAATATTATACTACTCCAGGAGATTAGAATGAATATGTTACGGCGAAGAACCAAGTTGCGATGGTAAAATAAGAAATCGTCGGCTTTTGCTATATTTTATTATTACTCTCTCTAAACTCTCTCTGTCATCTGTATTAACATGGCCGAGACATACCTAGTGGCGCCATAACAGAGGAGGTTACCTCTAGACACCTAATTCTCACAACATGATTGGTGTCAATATTGTGATAAATAGCAGGATAATAAGACATTTGAAATATTACAGGCTCTTTATTCCTCAATTTAGATTCAATTATATGCCAATTAATTCTTCCACGAAGCACCAAGTTCCTAACGTTTTTAGGTATTTTTTTTAATGTTCCAATGGAATAGATTGAAAAAAAAACTGTGATTTAATAAATGATGATATAGTTTTATGGTTAATTGACGATACAATTTAGAGAGAAACATATATAAGTATAGACCTAACAATGCAAAAAGAAAAGCTATTATGACGATACTTTTTTATATTTTAGCCATTATTTCATTTCATAAAAATAGATGGAGATACCATACAAATAATATTCAAAAAAACAGATAGACAAATATTATAAACTAAGCCTGACGCAGTTGTAACAATCAATAGTATTTTTTTAGATATAAAAAATTGGTAATAAAAAAGTAAGAAAAACACGACAAACATAATAATATTTATATTACTAGTTACGTAAGGAAAGGTCAATATTTCTGTAATAGAATTTCTTGTTATATTTGGGTCTTTCCGTGCGGAGCCGCACTAAAAATATCTTTTCTGAACTGAACCAAAATGCCATTTGGACTTATTAACGCTGCGTGCGTAACCTCAGGGTTCACAAGGGCAATGATATATAACTTCTTTTTCTCCCCCAAGCTACATCTAAAATAAAAATATCGTGCCTAAGTTCAATGCCGGACTTTAATTGAATTTATTAATGGGATCTATAAATACACACTAAACAGAAATAGGTCGTTCGTTCCTCAAAAAATGTCTATATGTAAAATACGACATCTCGCATTTTGCATGACTCGCTTTACGTTCGTATATTTGGGTTATTGGAATGAGAAAAGTGAGCTGTGACATGCAACAAGGTTTCTTATAGATAGATGATGACTGAAAAGTTATGATTCATACATTCTTCAATCAATAGAGATTATTATTGACGATCTTTAACTGGGCTACGATGAAATCATCTATGACTGGGAGATATTCATTTACCTCTGAAAGAATAACTTAAAGTTTTGAAAAAAAAAGAAATTAAAGTGAACTACTGTAAGTAACATATGACGAGAATAGCGTTATTCTGCTCCATTCGAAACTCTGGACTGTAGGGATGTAATCATATACAAATTCCATATAAAAGTTCATCACAGGAATATCTTTCAATTAGTCTAAATTGCAATAACTTACAATAATACGCAATATAGTGTTATCACTGTTTAGAAACATCGTAGCACTTCAGTATTCAAAATCCAATAAAATTTTCGGGATAACGAATGTCGGGAATTCGATTCAATCGGGATAACGGATGTCGGGAAATCGACACAGTCGGGATAATGGATGTCGGGAATTTGAAACACTCGGGATAATGGATGTCGGGAATTCGAGCGTCGAGAATATGATTGGTGGGAATTAGAATCTCGGAAATTTGAGTGGGATCGGTCAAGGACTGTACTAGATTAATGATATAGAAAATATTGATGAATAAAATGTTAACATTTTATTGAGAATGTGAAATATTATAGTTTATCTGTAGAATATATATAAAATATTATATTAAAGAAGACAAAGAAAATAAATATGAAATTAAAGGAGTTTCTATGAAAGAAAGAAAAATAATAAAAAATATATAGGTGTTCGAATAACTGATATTGATATAATTTTATATTATTTTAATTACAAATATTTTGATTTAGGAATTTCATTAATTAGTGACAACTGCAATAAATCCCTATAAGATAAATAAATGTTGAATACGAAATAAATTTGCGACAAAGGAACACTTTCAAGAGTTTGGTTTTACGATGTATGCAAATTACTTTATATATAAATATTATTATTATTGTTACAAGAAATGCAATTATAATTATTAATTAGTCAATGGTTTGATAATTAAATATTAAAACTAAGGAAAGCGAAATTTGCTTTAAATATAATACAATAATAAAATAAATTGAATATAAGAAATATGGAGATTTTTTATACTGGATCCCTTTATTATGAAATTGATGCCGGTCGAAGCTGTCTCGCTAAATTGACAATTTACCTGACTTCTCGATATTTCATGTAGCTGAAATGATCTGAATAATAATAATAACGAACAAAAAATGAGGTCGACGTGTAATTTATTCGTAAATTTGAAATTTAATCTTATGACAGAATATTGGAAAGCATTGATGTCATTATTAATATTAATGACATCGCATTAATAAACATACTATATCAGGTTGCTACTGCGGATCACATTTTGCAATACCTATAAAAAAGCGGATAATCGAAAAGATAGTTGATACAATCAAGTACTAGCAAACAAAGTGTAGTTAATAATAATAACATTTATAGCAACAACAGTTACAATAAATAAACTCAACACAGTAAAAATAATATTCTATTGCTACAAAGGGCTATAGACCATAGGTGTTTCTGCTCAAAGTATTACATTTTGAATAAAATGGCTATTGACCACAGTGTGTCCACAATGATTAAATATTACTTATGCAACTATATAAGTAAATTTGATTATATTATTTACTTACTACATATGTTTTATAATGACGTTAAATATTACATGAAATAATCTGGGTTATACTAAATAATATGAATAAAGAAATAAATTAAAACATTCGCTAATAATTACAAAATGCATCTCTAATTAACGCAACAAGCTACTTTCGTTTGAAAAGTGCTCAAAGGCAGAAACTCGAATCTAGCCTCTTTGTAAGATAAAGGAAACTAGGGCATAATCGACACGAAAAAAGGACAAATCTTTTGAAAAGTACTTTAATTCGGATTTGAAAGCATGTCATTGCATATTTCTAGAATGAAAATGTATAAAAAAAACTACTGTGTACAACACATATTTATGAAAAGTTAAAAATAGACATGGTAAAATATTGTAGAAACTATCGTATAAGAGATAAGTTAAAGTAAATAGTATACAATATTTTAATACTTTAAGTTATTTAAAGAGGTTTGGAACCAAAAAAAGTAAAATATTATTAATGAAAAGATCAATAAACATTTTATTTTATTGATATTTTCTTATTTCTAGTGCAGAAAGACTATAGTTTCTAGCAGCAATAGCATTATATTTAATTATTAATTCTATTGTATTGAGTTTATACTTTTTGTAGTTGTTGCAACAAACAGTGTATTTTTATTTCTCTAATCATTTAATTTTAACTTTTCCACAAATAATTATTATTTATAATTCTAATAATAAAAATAAATTTGATAACTAAGTTGTTGCCATATTTACAAACAAAAGATCAACAATAACAAATAGCAATTTCCCATATTACTTACTTACAATTTTTATAAATCTTTAACAATTTTATTAATAGTTTTTATATGATTTTTAATATAATAATTTTATTATTTACTATTAATTCATAAAATACACATGACTTATTTTATAATTTTAATCAATGCAAAGACTTATTAATTTTATAAATTTTAAGGATCATCTTAATTTCTAAGTCTTACATCCAAATTTGTAGATTGTAGTTTGATTGCGTATGCGACTATTACAGATATTCACAGTTCTCATTGGACTCTCTGTTATAGGCGACAAGAAAAGTTTATTTATTTTAATTATTTGTAGTTACGATTTGTATTGGAATAATTAAGTTATTAAAAAGTAAGTCATCGTATGTTTGTATGGCAAAATGTAATAATGATCGTATCGTAATTATTAAAAACTTCCAAATAATATCTAGTAAATAATACCTCAAACTTAGATAAGTTATTAAATCTTTATATAAAAAGTTAATGATTTTGATAAATACAGCTGCAAAATGCTGTTGTATTCAAAGTAAATACCTTCGATAAAAACAAAACTGCAAAGTGCAAGTGTTTACTCCGTATATAGAAAGTTAATGATTTTGATAAATACAGCTGCAAAATGCAGGTGTTCAGTCCTTATATAGAAAGTTAACGCGTTCGATAAAAACAAAGCTGAAACGTGTAGTTGTTCATTCCATATATATAAAGTTAATGCATTCAATAAAAACACAGCTGTAAAGTGTAATTGTTCACTCCGTATATAGAAAGTTAATGATTTTGATAAATACAGCTGCAAAATGCAGGTGTTCAGTCCTTATATAGAAAGTTAATGCGTTCGATAAAAACACAGCTGCAAAATGCCGTTGTATTCAAAGTAAATACCTTCGATAAAAACAAAACTGCAAAGTGCAAGTGTTTACTCCGTATATAGAAAGTTAATGATTTTGATAAATACAGCTGAAAATGTAGCTGCATTCTTCTAGATAAGGAATGCGTCCAATAAATACCTGAGAAGAGCAGGTGTTCGCTCCTTATGTAGGAAGTTAAATCGTTCGATATAAGCACAGCTGCAAAGTGTTCAGCAGTTTAAGGGTATGAAGCACTCGTAGCATGTATCTAACTTGCGCCTATGGCAAGTGTCTAACTAGCGATAACAAAAAGTTACATTTTACTAAATGCAATATGTTTTGCTCAAAACTTAGTTTCGCCCATAGCGAGCGCGTCTTTCACTATACCATAGTTATGGCACTGGTTTACTTGCTTACGTAATAAATATGTATTTAAGCAATTCTATGAAAGCTTTGATAAGAAATTTCCTATTAACATTTTCTTTTTGTGCATATATTTTCCTTGATCTTACATATATAATATATATTTATAAACCGTGGGTAGATTCGATAAGCCAGTAACTCGATGAATATATAATACGTACGGATGTAGGCAATCTGAAAACACAACTGGAGGTTGACAGCCCTGCGGTATACAATGTACTATATAGTAAATTATAATATGTATATTGCATAGTGCGCCTTTGGCTCTACATCCGAACAGAATTATTTGATACAAAATTTCATCTCCGCTTCATAAATAAAAATAATTATATCTGGAATAGAACACAAAAAATATAGCTTCGTAAATTGTAAAAATATGTATAGCAATTATTTTATATAAAGCATTTTCTATTATTATTAAACATATTTATTGACCATACATTGGGTCTACGCATTTTTTATTTAATTCAATTAAATGATGAATGAAATATTTCGATATTCCATGTTGATGCTTATAATAATATATTTAAATAAAAATTAGGCTTTAATTAATTTTTATTATATATTTAAACATCTTTATTGGTTAAAATTCAGCCAAATGGCTTATTGTATTTTTTAAATTATTAGCATTTTATATTATAAATATATTATTTATAGGAATGTCAATTTTAATGCTATTGATAATCAGTAACTATAAATTTACAATGAAATTTTATTTTTAAAGATGATATTAAAGTTTGTTATTGTTTTCTAATTTATATTTACTAAATCTTCTACAAAAAAACTCAAGTTCTAATTTATACAATATTCTTTTTTAATAAATGTTTTAACTTATATTTTAATTTAATTTATTTATCTTATTTACATCTACATATTTACATATTAAGGGTTCATGGTCCTCTGCTGCATTCCATGGGTGTTCATAGGCTGGTATTGCAAGTGAGCTTCTTCTATTTATTTGTTCTATTTTTTATACCAATTCTTTAATTTACTTCTTAAACTTTTCCATATTCTTCTCTATTTTGATGTCGTCTGGCAATTTATTGTATTCCCTCACTCCTCTTATCAGAATACTATCTTTTAGAGCGGCTGTCCTATTCCCCTCTGGTCTTATGTCATTCCTTCCTCTTGTTTTGTATTGATGTGTATCTTTGTTTCTTTCTATTATTATGTCAGTCTTTGTTAATTTATTTATTATCTTATGTATTGTTATATTCATTTGCATTTCAATTCCTTCTTCTACTCCTTGTACGTGTTGATTTTTTTCCGAAAATAAGTACTTAGGATAAATAATAATAAGAATATATAATTAAGTATAATTTTAACTAAACGTTGTGAATATAGTAGAAACATCTAATAATAATATATTTTCATAACATATTGTGCATAATATACCAGACTATTCAATGAAACATAATTTTGAATACAGTATATTTAGATTTTATTATTATTTTACACATTCAAAACATAGTTTGTTTTCAAATTTTCAAAACCAAACTATAGATAATCCGGACAATTCGAAGTTGGTTTATACGAGGTATTGTTGTATAATTATTTTATTTAAAACAAAGCAGAATGTAAGAAGAAAATAAATTAAATGTATTTTTAAAAGACCTTTTCTTTGTACTGTAATATATTCGGAATAAGAAAAGAAGTAGATTGAAATTGAAAGAAGGAAAGGAACTTGTTTTGATAGTATTCGAAGTGGGAATCGTTAGATCTCGAAACTCTTTGATAACCAATTTCAGACGCTCGTTGATCATTGAATCTATTTCGAAAAAGATGTTACTATAGAATGAATTGGTAATTAGTGCTGAGTGATTTAATTTATTATTTACCAAAAGGTAACTTTTGTGTATTGATCTAAATAAGTTATAAACAAGATCTTTGATGTTTAAAAAAAAGATATTTTTCCAGTGAGAAAATAATTTATTTAAAATATTTCAGCTTAAAACTAACATTTATTATCTCAATGTAATTTACAAATAAATCATTTAATTAAAGAAATGTAAATAAATAATTACAATTATTCGAATCTAATTACAGTAATATTATTAATATTTAAGAAAAATATTAAAAATGTAATATTCCAAGAGCATCCAGATTTATGTAATATTATATTAAAGCAAATGCAGGTAATACTTTTATTTTGGAAAAATTAAATACATATAATGGAGTAAAAGAAAGATGAATAAAGAGCAGGGAAGACCAGAAAATTGATTTTTAGAAAAATGAACCATATCAGTGAAATTAAAGTTTAATCCAAGAAAAACACAATAATAAAAAAATAAAAATCAGACAAGACTACAAGCTGACTGATATAGCAATTCATTGGTTTAACAATATCAATTATTTGGGAGTAACAATAATTTACATTCCAAGGAATACGTAAATAATGCATAATTAGGAGTACTGTGTTTAAGAAAATGACGTTTTGGAAGAAAAAAATGTACACAATGAATTTGCGCTATGAGGATAGAAATGCATACAAAAAGTCCCAACGGCAGTTTTGATGGTTTCAGGAATTTTGAAAATAATGTAAGAATGAAATAATTGTCTTTAAAGTATAAGATAAATAATATAGAGGAAAATGAAGAATTTCCTATTTGTGTTATTGATATTAAGGAAGAACAAATAGAGATGATTCAAGGAACAATACATATAGCTGATTTCTAAATTTTAGAATTTAACGAAGTGGAGTATACAAGGAAAAATTCAATTCAAACTGTCACATGGGTGTTGGAGCAGTTTATAGTTTATTTGGAATGAAATGAGGTTTTCAAAAAGAAAAGAAAATGATCCAATCATTCACGGGATTATGAACGAAAGAATGTATACAATCTATTTATAAATGGTTGAGAGGAAACCTTGAACTGTCACAACAATTAAGGATTGTCCAAAGGATTATTTCCCGAGACCCTAAATGTAACTTATTTATAAATAAGGTTTGGATAATCCTACGCGCCTGTTTGTGATGAGGATACAGTTCAAATGCTAAAGTAATAGTGTATTTGTCATGAAATTAATAATAATAAGTACTTATACGAAAATAAAATATAAAAGTGGAATAGCACATTTTAAGCGAAAAAATGTTGGAATAATGGATTTTTCTAGTGGAGGTTACATTTCAGTTGCAGAAGAATGAAAAATTGAAATGTATTATATTGTCACGAATGCGGATCAGAGATGGAGCCGTCACATTTCTAATTATTTATGACAGCATGCACTGACATGAATGACATATGAAACTGTAAGCGCTACAGACTGATGCTTTCACCAATGCAATATCATCATTCTCGTGTCATTATGTTTTAAAAATCTAAAATTAATAACAAATGCGATACAGAAAAAAATCTATTAACACTTGCAATTTATTTAGTTTAGTTCCTATATGACAGGTAATATATATTTATTAAATTACATAAGTTAGATTATAATAAAAATATCTTATTATATTGTTTTTCGGTCTTTCTGATATATAATGATTTATTTGTGTTGTTGTATGATCGATATAATATTTTAAACGCATTACCAACCAAAATGTATTTGGATTGAAAACGGAGTAGATTGCGTTGTATATTTGATGTCCACATTGAGTATAGTGCTCCATTTATTTGGTAAGGAAAGTCTTTTATCGATAGTTTTTCGTTGGTTCGAAAGCTCGAACTTCATTTTAATTTCTAAGTAGGTTCGGAAGATAAAAGAATAGCGAAAGGTAGCGGTTCACTAAGAGCACGGAATTCGATTTGCAACATATCCGCCTACTAGAACGGTCGACTACTAAAAAATGTGGTGTACGCTCCTTGGAATACCGAATTCCTCAACTTGGGGGGCTTATTTTAATAGGCTTAATAGCTGCCTGTGCAAACTGAGCTTAAGCATATAAACTGCCTGGAATTAATGTGGAGCTGATGAAAAGATAAATTCACCACTAATTTTCATCTGCATCCCGGACGGAAATTGTTTGCTTGCATTTCTAAAACAAAGCTGCTCTCTACAGCAGCATTTTTTTTAAATTCTTTTCTCTCTTACACATCATTTCTCTCCTTGCTATAAAGTATCTCGCATTTTAAGGAAAACGCTGACTAAACGGTTACTCAAACATACATTGCTGCATCAATTATACTAATTAAAAAGCGTCTACAAATGATTACTTATAAGAAAATAGTTACTAAATGGTTTAAAAAATATATAAAATCAAACTTTATAATAAAAATAAAAAGGGTTGCCAAAGGGCTATCGACCTTAGGTATTTCTGCCTATTATTATTTTAATTTTAATGATGTTTGTTATAAAATACTTTTTGTTTGCATTTATGTATGTCAATAAAAGCTATTCGAAACCCGTTAAATCTGTTAAAGTACTATTTAACCCATAAACATTAATCTGAAATAGTTGAAATAAAGTTAACTAAGAAATATTATTCTTATATAAATATTTGTTACAGTAACTTGTATATAAAATAGTATTTATTGCATTACATAACATAAATTGAACATAGTTAAAATATAACTTTACTTTTAAATTCTTTTATATTCTTTTTTTTTTGAGAATAACATTGTTCGAGAGCCAAATCTCCAATGTACTTATACTATCTATTATTTTCTATCTATAACTATTTTATAAATAATGATATAACTACTTATATTTGTGACTATATTAAAAAAAGGTTTTTAGATAATTGTATCACCTACTTTATGAAATATAACTTTGGAGAATTGTAAAATAAAAAACTATTTTATATACATTGACTGAATGTGCTATTAATTAGTAAATAATTTACTATGTGCATAATAGGGAAATATTCTACAATTTATAGACTATTTTATTTATTAGGATTTTTGTTGTTTTAAGTACCGTAGGTTTAATTATTTCTATGTAATATATACAGTCTAGGCATTGAGATTTAGATGGATAGCCCTTATGTGTATGTTGTATAATAATTTTAAATTCAATAAATTAAGAATGAAATGTAAATATTTTACAATTAAAGAAATATTCAAATAAGCTTGTTAGACTTTTACAATATTTACATTTGCAATAACAAACTATTTTGTGTTTTTGGTGCGCAATAGATGATCGGGCCAGGAAAATAGATCGAGAGTGTTTGGAACGGAAATTTCTCACGTAAAGTAGGATGCACGATTCCAAATTGTTTCCGTCATCCATCAACTACCCGATTCCGCCCACTTCAATCCAAAAACAACTCCAATGACTCACATTACATAACTAATGTATTTACTATGTTCTTTGTTATTTAATTTTAGTAATATATCATCCCTGATTTATATCAATTAGACATCGTTTACATATTCTGTATAAACTTAATAATTCACAACCTTACAATGTTAGACATCAAACCACATAAATGATATTAATAATACCTGATTATAACAATTATGTTATATTAATTTAATTTGTAGCTATTACTGTACTTGTTTATCAAATGATTTTAGAACAAATTGTAACGAAATTGTAGAAAATATAGATTAATCGATTTATAAAGTTTTCTTAAACTATTATTGTAATTACTAGAAAAGTTACAGTAAACATGTTTTATCAAATTAAATGTTGACGAAGAAAATAAAAACGGCCCCTAGATATTTACACATGGTGCCAACAGAGCGAGGAATTCCTTGCCAATTTTCTCCAATTTACTCTTGCTGTTTGTGAGTAAGCAACGTTAGCTGCAAACAAAAAAACGATTTTGTAGGTGTATTTATATACGCAGAGTAAAGCAGATAAAAAATAAATCAAAGAAAAATAGCTTTGCACTGATTGAATGCGCAATAACATTACACTTTTATTTCACACCTTCAACCAAGATTTATTTAACTTTTTGAACAGTTTGTGCATTTTATTCTGACGAGTTATTTGAATTAAATTATTAAGAATATATTTTTTTGGTATTGTTGTAATGTCAGGAGACAAAAGGAATTAATTTCTGCTTTATCAAATATATGTTTTCCAAAATGCGCTATTTTTGGATAATCCTAAATTTGCGTTGTTTATAGAAACTATAGTAAACAGAAGAATATAATTAGACCGTTACACTATTTCACCTCAATCACATGTTCTCAAAGCGATATATACAAACGGATATCAAACAAGATAATTTACTTTCACTTATTTATCCAAGATCCATCAATCAATTATTTCTATAATTAAATATGCTATTATAAAATTATAGACT
This sequence comes from Nicrophorus orbicollis, assembly GCA_018845635.1. Taxonomy (NCBI): domain Eukaryota; kingdom Metazoa; phylum Arthropoda; class Insecta; order Coleoptera; family Silphidae; genus Nicrophorus; species Nicrophorus orbicollis. The sequence continues at coordinate 345,991 of JAFMTC010000480.1, forward strand.
TTGCAATTATAAATAAATTGATCATTTGCAAACTGAAATACAGTGCATTCCCGGTTCTCGAACAATTCGATTTCTGAGCAAAATATTAAAACAATCTATTTCTCAAAATCCTGAAATGTATGTGCTTGCCAAAATATATTGTTTTTTTATTATTATATATCATTGGTACCAATCTTTGGGGTCTACTTCATTTGCCTGTCGATCATTTGCCCGACGCTCATTAACCCGACATCCGTTAGCCCGACTATATTGAAGTCCCTACATTAGTTTTCCCGACTGTATCGAATTCCTGACATCCGTTATCCCGACATCCATCAGCTCGATTATATCAAATTCCCGACATCCGTTAGCTCGACATTCGTTATTGCGAACATTTTATTAGATTATGGATGTTGTGCAACGATGTTGGTAAACAGTGACAACAATATACGCTGCGTATCTAAACAGACATGCTAAATGCATGCCAATTGAGGAATTAAGTGAGAGAAGGAATAAACTAGTTGAATAAAAGATGAAATAGTTGTGATTTCCTTAATGTCCGAAAGGACAGATTGGCCCCGCTTTCGCGGTCCCTATGCGTACTGAACATCGGGATCAAGCCAGCATTTGCCCATTTGCTCTACGCTAGGTTCTGTCCTAGCTGAGCTGGCCTTAGGACACCTGCGTTATTATTTGACAGATGTACCGCCCCAGTTGTAATTGTCGTGGCAACCCGATACACACCAAATAAAAAAGTAAAATGTATCTAGAGTAATTCTTTCAAAGGCCATACTGTTCTTCGAAGACACCGCTCTAAAAGCAGACCGAAGAAGTTTGAGTTATGTTTACAATCTTCAAGAAATCTCCAAATATGTTGGAGAAGGGCTTTAAATGACTTTAAATTTATCTGATAGTGAATACCAAAAATCGACAGGAATGATTGATGTATTTCTAATGTTCTGAAATGAGTTCATGTATTTAATATTTATATTATTATTTTATAATATGTTATGTAAAAACCGATATCTCTGCTGTTGTTTAATAAGCTTTAGGAACAAATTATATTCGATAAGCACGATTCCCCTATATTATAAACTAAGGAATATCTTGCTTGCTTGGTGTATGCTCGGAATGGAGGTGAACTTTTTCGAAAGTCTATTCTATATGAATAAATAGTTCCCTACTATAGAGAGAATCCCGCCATATACTTGTGCCCTACGGAAGATGCCATGAGTTCACACCTACGAAATGTAAGTTCTTCAACAAGTGCACGAGGTGCCTGAGACCGCACCCGATAAGCAGATGTTTATCTACACTACCGCCTAAATGCTTTACATGCAAGTCAGAGGAACTGGTATACCTAACATGAAGGTAAAATCTAACAACAACACAACTAGTAAACTCTCGAAGTCTGTCACCGAAGGGAGCAGAATTCACGACCAATCGTTCAAACTATACTAAAAAATTAAATAAATTCCAAATCAATTATCATTGATGGATGTTAGCTTAAAGGTTTTGAATTCCAACATTAATTAATTTTACCCTAAATCCAATCATATCAAATACTGTATAATAAGAAATAATTGCTCCTGTTTCTTGTTTGTCGAGATCTAGTCCTGTATGTTACGTTCCTTCAGCAATTGGCCTTCCCTATCTAATCATTTTTCAATGCAACTACTATTTCGTTCTTGAACTAGCAATTACTCCATCGCTTATATCTCATATCCGTCAAGTGACATAAATTTAGTTTTACATCGATGAAGAGTTAACAAATTATTCGGGTAACTCACAGTATATATATAAATTAATATTCGCTTAACCAAGATTTCGGACAGAGAATTAGACAACAAATAATTTCACGAAAGATTCATATGTTCGTATAACGAACACAATGACAACCGATTTATGTCACTGTGGAGAGCTTCTACTTGTAGTAATAATAATGATTATATAATAATAAATATAAAATATTTCATTATTTAATTAAATTTGATTTGGTTCTTATAACATTTTAACTTTTTCAATCAATAATAATACAATAAGAGCTTACATTGAATTACTTTGATTTATTACTGAATTAATTGGATTTAAAAATTTCCTTTGTGTACCACATATTTCTAAATTTAGATAACATTAATTAAAAGAAGTGCTGTTTCGAACATTTATTATTCCTTCAATATAGCACTCGGAATAACGAAAAATAGGTCATTATTAATGAATTCCTATGTCCATTCAATTTGATTTAAAATCAATTTTTATTACTTAACTATAAAAATAGAAGGAAAATATTTAATGCATTTTTAAAATTATTGTGATATAGTAAATTAGAATATCCATTTGATCGGTATTTTATTCTTTTTTTCGTGTTCATTTCTGCGGCTGACGTCAAGGGTCACAATTCACACAGTCCAATTTAATATTTAATATAAAAACCTTATATAATATTGAAGACATATTTATAAAGCCTTTCTACATGAAAATGCGAGCATCAAACGTTTTTGACAGGAACAAACATATGATGCATTTTCCCTACTTTCGAAACGAGTTCAATCTAATATCTCTACGGAAATAGAAAGTCAATTTAGAGTGCAGAGATCATTGAAAAATATTTCCAAAACACTATTTAAATCTGTGTACACTAAAATATCAATGTATATTCTCAAGATATTTTGTAATATATATAAATAGTGATAATTAGTTTATTAGGAGAGTATAATAAGTGTTTATACATCGTTCGTATTTTAAGTGTATAAATATCAATATAATAGATTTAAATAAATAAATCACATTGTTTTTGTTCTTCTCATTTTATTTAATGAATAAGAATTAAAAGCAATAGCTAAATATTTAAAGCAGGAAATTAAAACATCAAAAAATAAATAAATATTAAGAAAGATATTTTCTAATTTATTATTATTCTCTTCTTATTTTAATAATTATTATTGTAAATTTAAATGATAACTAGGAAATAATGTATCAGACAATAATGTCTCATTATTGCATTTTTTAATTATAATTTAATTAATTTAATTATAGTATTTACATGTGATTGGAATATAAAAGATTTTGTTTGTCAATTAACTGTCAAAATTGTTTTTTTTTTTGGTAAATTTTCATTTATTTTCATATCTAATTTTCATACGTAATTCATTGTTTGTGGTAATTAAAACAAACTGGATGCAACTGAATAAAGCTTTGCAACAATGCGCAAACATAATACAAATGCAATTTACATGTAAGGTGCTTCGTGCTTAAAATCGCCTACATAATTAACAGCAACAGTAATTATGACGTTCTCTAAAGGAATGAACGAAGTAAATTTGGAACAATGTTCTTGCTGAAATATCTATAATTGAGTGTGAGATCAAAAGCAAATATCATAGCAGAAACAAGCCATTTAAATTTCACGCACGTTCAAGTTTCACTCGATTCCAAGATGTTAGAAGCTAACGTTACAAGGCAGACAGTCAGATATATCTAATTATATATCTACGTATATTAAATAATTCACAGTTATTGAAATATGTTCATTTAAAACAAATAAATATGTCAAAACAATAAAATTTATTCAAATATTCTCAACTTTATATGGTGTTTATAAATAACTGACATCGTTTTACAAAATAAATTCATTGTAACTAATAAGTCAACTTCTAATATTCACATTTTTTTCTTTTTTAATTACTGTCAAAACTGGAACTTATTGTCAATTATTCTTATAGATAGATTCAATATTATATTTTTTATGTTTTATAATTGATTGATGTCACTTTTACATTTTATAATTATGTATAAATTATAAAACAAAGAGCAAAATGTCAGAAAGACCTATGGTCTATAGCACTTGAGACAATAGCATTTTATTTTTATTTTCTTATGTATTTCTTCTTTCATAAAAAAACTTAATGATATACTTTATTAGTCACAATTAATCCACCAAATTGACTAAAATACTTCAATAGCCCTATGTCTTTTCGCCAATTGACACAATCAATACAAATGTCTAGAATTGATCACAAAAAATGTATTCTATAAATTCTCTTTTTTATTTTATTGAGTTTATTTTTTATTGTTATTGTTACAATACATATTATTATTAGTATTAAAGTGCAAGAATAACTATGAATTACGTAAGATTTTTGAATCATTAAATGTCATACATAAACTGATATTTACAATATTCAAACAGGCATTAATTTTATATTTGTTAATCAATTAAACTATAATTATATTTCAAATTATCATTTATTTCATTCATTACTAATATGTGTAACATCATTGATCTTTCCAATTGATTTAATATTAGTTCAAAATAAAAAGTATTATATTACTTAGAATTTCAATAGCTTCAAGAATTTGTATTTATATTTGGATTAAGTCATCTCTTATTTTCATATTGTTCTTGACAGTTTTATAGCAAATTTCTATATGACATGCATGATGAAAATATATTTATGTGAATACATTTTACATGAAACCTGAGTAAAATGCATGACGTTTTAAATTGAACGTTAACAATGGCATGCTAGCAGTTTGGATATATGCCGAGCCGTGTGTCGTTTATTAGATTCAAAATAGTCACATGTAAAAGGAACAAAACTATCCAAGATGGTAAATATAGGTCAGTGTGCGAAGCTACATCTCTTTCGTTTGATATTTCAACACTTCGTGTTTTATATAAAATAGACTGTCGTTCATTACACATCGGAATACATAATTCAAAACAACTGTTTAATCACAATTTCCTTTACTCCCTATATCTTATCCATTAGACAGTGCAAAAAGGCATACAAAAATTGACTTAGTATGAAACAATTTACACTAAGACGACCCATAGTCGTATGGCTTGAGTTGCCTGTCTACAAACTTGGTATCGTGTGTTCGATCCCAGACACAACATACAACACTGATAATCATCAAGGGACTAGTCATTGGGCAACGGTTCTAAACAGGTGTCTGCAATGATAAGTGATTTAATCAATATCCGATTGGATAAATTGCAAATATCTTTGTATAAAAAAGACACCAAAAAAATTGTTACACAGCTATAATTCGACTAATTGATATTAGTTCCATAATTGTTGATTTAATTAATTTGCTACGTGGTATATTGACTAATAGGAGGAAGTGTCACCTACGTAAGTGGGCGAACAGTTTGCTAACTAATCTTATTTATCAGATACGGAAGCCGTGCTAAAATAGCCGCAGGATGCTTTAAAGCAAAGTTTGCTTAGAGGATGAGAATACTGTGCGTTGGCGTGGGAGCGGGACGTTCTGCAGTTGATGTAATTTCTCCATGTACAAAGTGTGTTAGTGTGAGCTCATTAATTTTCCTACCAAAAATAAATGCTTTTGTGTCCGTTTGAGTGTATGTAGGCAAGAATCAGGCCATTTGAAATATTAATAAAGTCAACAAGAATAATTCCCACGACGTGCAGTGCGATTAGTTCGTGTCTCGTTACTTGCAGCTCCTTTCACCGATATAACTATAAATTAATTTTCTTTTCGCTGCAGATCCAGTTAAGAAATCCGTTAGTATTTCATTCATAAAAGCCCAGACTTGTTTAGTATATAATACATACTTTTTAGGGAATTAGAACTGCGGTCAAGTCCACTTCTTTAGATTTATTTAATCGTTTTGTATGTTTGTTACTATTACAATAAATATAATAATAATATTTTTTTATTATAAAAAATAACTGTCTGAATTTACTACGACTAGTTTCATGTATAGTAATAATGCATGTTATTTCATTCAACATTGTGGACATTCATTGACGTTATTTAATGATGGTCAAACTACTGCTCCATTGTTTAAAGTATATATGTTTAACAATGGTGACAAACTCGTATGCAAATTTAATTATGGGTCAAGGATATAGCAGTATAGTTAACCTATATACATGCAAAGTGAGGTACGAACATAATTTTGTTGATTTTTTAATGCATACATATTAGTAGTTGTGTAGCAGCAAACAAATGTATTGCATTTTCCCAATACATAGAACTATTGACAATAAGTTTCCACCCTTGTAAAATTAAATTTATATTATATTTTGATAAAAAAAATATATAACAAAATAATTACCGTAAAAAAAAAATAAAAAATCCTTAAAATGATAAGAAATATAAATACTCTGGGTCGATGTATTTCCCATCCCATTTTCATTGGAATAAATAAAAAAATAAAGAAGTCAAGTTTTTTTCTGAAACATAAAAATATTTTTTTTTAAATTAAATCATTTGCCAATAAATAATAATTTTCTTAATTAATTTCTGTAAATTACTCAGATTACTTTATTGTATAACTGAATTCATCTATTTTAATTAATTGTTGTTCGCACAAATATTCCGGACTGTTTGAATCAATGGCATAAAGGGAAAAACGATCAGTTATGTATAATAAATAAAATATTATTATATACCAATTTCCTAGATTTTTTCTTTGAATAAACCAAAAATTACTTTGTTTTGATATGTTGAAACTGTATTATACTGAATTAACTTTGTAACAGTTGATTTTTTTACTGTTTGTATGACTCTTATAATAAATACATTCTTTATAATGAGTTATATAAATTAAATAATGTATTATATCAAATAATTAATGTCTGCAGCAAGACAATTTCTGAAACATATCATTTATTATTATTTTGTATATGATTATGTGAAAAGTTTTGCGAATTGTAGAGCTAAGTTCAATATTGAAATAAACTTTTATAAAATTCTGATATATTCTGATGAAGTTTCAACCTTGAAAATTACTTTAAAATTAGACCACATTTTCAATAAGTTAAATATTACATTATTTTAATGTGAGTTTCATTAAATACTAATTTTACACTAATAATTATTAAATACACGAACTACTATAAAATCTTTATTAATTGCAAATATTTTGTAATTAATTAAGCTTTGTAACGATTTATAAATTTAAATTTTATTAACTTATTTTTATTGGTTCACTCTTACAATAAATATAATTATAATAAATATAAATATACAAAATGTTTTGCATAATATTTAAATTATTCATATAAAATTATAAAATGCTTACTGATAAGTGATGTCAATTGTCATCACCTGTAAGGAAGGCATTTGTTAATAAGTAATATATCACTTCTCTTTAAATGCAAATGTCTGGGTCAGAAAGACCTATGGCCTTTAAACCTTTGAAGCAAAAGCAATTTATTTTATTTTTATTTCTTTGTAATTCTATATTTCTATTTTGTCGAGTATTATTATTGCAAATGTCTTTCTACTCGAAATATCTTTAATAATTATGATAAATAATAGTATACATTTATAAATTAAATCTAAAAACAAAAACGAGAAGATATGTAATACCAACAGAATAAAAATGTGCGCTAATGCCCGTGAAATTATTTACGTGACCTAGAATAGGAACTTCAATAGTGGTAACATGATGCTCAAGGTTTCAAGGGCATGTTAAATATTTAAAATGTCTGGCTTTTTCAGAGAACTTATTACATTTTTTGTACATATTGTATTATTCCTCTATGAAATATTAAAATTTCATGCTAGAAAGTATAAAAATCAGGTAATTTAAGATAAAATATTTATTAATAGTATAGTATATTAATAGAATAGTAGTATTAAAATAAACAAAACAAAAATAACGTAAAAATTGAAAATACAAAATTTACACAAACTTACTAAAATTATTTTTATGATTTACGTGGAAATACTCCATTTATTTGCCCTGTGTATAAGGACAATACCAAAAAAAAATGTTTATAAATATAAAATTGCATATAACATTAATAAGTTAAGTAAAATGTTAATAAACTCAATATTAACACTAACGAGAAGATTTAACGAATCATTTTTTAGAGTATTAATAATGAAATAATATTTGTGTTTTTTTTATAAACTATTGAGAAGATTGATTGTTTTTAACCAAGAAGTTTCATAATTGAAATACGAAAAGATTTTAGAAGTATTTTATCCTAATTTAAAAATTTAACAAAGCTAGATTGATGAAAATTGTACTAAGATGTATACAGAAAGACTATGGTCGATAACCCTTCTAGTAATATATTTACATAAATTTAAAAAAATGTATTTCAAAAAACATAACTTCACATAATAATATTGTCGCACTTTACACTTTAACACGAAGAAATCAGCAAATAAGATCTTAATTATTATTATTATTATATAATATTATGTTGTAACAACCACATACTTAAATTTATATAATAAAGATAACGCGAATAAAACCAAAACATACAAATAATATTTACATGTTTAGATTCGATCAAGTAGACCGTCAATTGTATGCAGATCATTACATTATTTTCAATTCGATTGAAACCGACACCACGTTGAAAGAGGCTACATATTTAGGTCAGAACTACTAAAAGTACCCACTATACCTTTACAAATAGATATATTTTTGATGTAATAGAATGCTATTAGAATATAGATAATTAAACAATACTATACTAGCATTTATAAATATACAAAATTGTACATAAATATTATATTATTAGAATTTATTTAAAAATAACATTTCATTTCTTAATTCAATAAATGCGTTATATCGACGTATATATATATTTGATATACATTATTAAGAAAAGTACATCCTATTAATATTTCCTGTATATAATTCATATATAGTATTGAAGTAGTAAAGTAATACTAAAAAACTCATTAACTTTTTAAGCAATAGCAATTACATGTGCACATGGCAATCAATGTTGTGATTAAATTTTAGAGCAAGAAATACCAAATGTAACCGAATTGGGTTTTGAATTATTGATATTGGAATTCGAGAGCCGATTTAGAACAGAGATAGATACCATAATTACCGATCGACTAATCATTTACTGCTCCTGGATTTCCGTTTGAATATACCCAAATATTAATTAACTGGCATACGGCGATTTGGGATTTCTTTAGTTGGTGATGGATGAAGACTGAGAATCCTTCTTTTTGTTTTCTTCTTCTTCCTTCCAATTTGGCAGGATCTCTGGGGAGCCTTGAGGTCAATACACACGGCATTAAATCCTGGCCCTTCTGAAAGTGGATTAAGCTGCTCAGATACTCAGGGACGCTCTAAGAATGTAAATTTCCCTCAAATAAGATTTATTAACTTAATCCATCTGCGCTACGTCAGTACGCAAGGGATTCAGTCCCCTTATATTCGCCAGTTTCCCTGTCGAATAATGTTTCCAACACAATAGTTGTGTAACGGAATTTAAGCTTGTGATAACTATTGTAGATTCTAATTTTAAAAACTTTATTCGCTATTAAACATTTAACGATCATTTTTATGACACGATTTACAATTCTATTCATGCATTCTACAAACTCGAATACATTTTATAGAGTTTTTTTTTTAATTCAATCTCTTAATATAACATTCAATGTATATACTATCAATATCTTTAAGTTAAAAGTAACAAAAGTTATATATTTTAATACTAAGAGGAAGAAATAAATTGTTCAAGATTTACGATCGACATGTTTACACTTTTTGGATTATTATGGTCATAAATGCATGTGATCAATTGAAAAGTTATTTATTTGTTACTTAACTTAGTTACTACCTTATTTTTGGTATAAATAACAATTTTATTTGTTGGAAAACTCATATATATGAAAGAGTTTCCGAAAATGGACCATTTACAAATGGTTTATATTTAATTTAAAAGAAACAGATCTTTTTTGTTTCAAAATGATATTTTTTTTTAAAGAATTTGTATTATATACAATTGTTCGCATATTTTAAAGTAAAAAGTTATATATTTTAATATTACTTAAATACTAATAAAATAGTGAGATAAAAATAAATGTGCACGTTTTTACGATCGACAGTTTTATGTCTTGTAGATTATTTGTGGTCGTAAATGCATGCGATCAATCCAAAAGTTTAACCATTTATTTGTAACTTAAATAAATTTAGTTCTTTCCGTAGCTTCAGTAAATAAAATAATTTTCCTTTTTTTAGAAAACAGATAAAGATTAATTACATGAGAGAATGTTGCTGAAAATGGTACTTTAGAACAACAAAAATTGTATTTGTATCTTTCAAAGTAAATGAGAATCAAATTAAAATAAAGCACATAAATATCTACTTGCTTATACATTTGGTTAATGCTTTTTTTTCCTATAAATAATACCCGGATTATCATAGGTTAATTTTAAATTATTGTATAATGAAAAACATCTTCTAATAAGAAATAAATCAAAGAAGAAAAGATAAAGTTAGTAAAATATAACAAAGTTAAAAAACGAAATATTAAGTAAATATATAACTTTTTACAACTTTTATTTTTTGTGTCTTCAGCAAGTCACACACATTTGATTGAAACCGTTGCCCATTGATAACTAATACTCAATACAACTGTTAATAGTGTATGTTGTATATGAGATCGAACGACTCAAGATATAGACCGGCGACTCAAGTCGGCTATTAGTCACCTCAAGTCATAATAAATGTAAAAAAAACTGCAATTTCTCAGAGTACAAAGAAAAATAATTATCAAACATTTATCTAAAATAATACACCCATACTTCGCTATACGGCCGCTCTTTATACGGCATTTCGCTATAACGGCCCTCTTCAATTAAGGCGCATTTTCGACTTACGGCCTAAAATGTTTCGCTATTTTTTTAATATCAATCTTGCGCAAGCGCAATCATTGATTCCTTATACGGCATTTCGCTTTGCGGCCAAGTAACGTGGAACGTATCTAGGCCGTAAAGCGAGGTATAGCTATATTAAGTATAATTTAACTTAAACTACGTTTTTACTTTAATTTATAAGTTGAAAAATTCTGGTGTATATCATTTTGAATGACTTTGTCAATAAAATTTTAATTTAAATATTGGACCAACAGAAATCAGAAATAGGAAATTTAATAATCGAATACATGAATGAAAATTGGTATTTTACAATTTTAATACCGTATTCATGAATAGCGTGTTCGAAAATTGCATTATTCAGAAATATATTCACAATCTCTTATAATTAAAGTCCATCTAAAGCTGTGTAAAATGGGACGAACCATTAATAGGGGATTTTCATTATTATGCAACGATTTCCATAAATCGGGAATTCTCGCCACGGAAATCAAATATTTGCTGTTTCTTTATTTTTTGTGAGATCCCACGACATCGTTGTGCTCTTCCTAGTAGTAAGCTTTTACACCGATCCCGAGAACTTTACGAAGAGAAGCAGCATGTACTCGAAAATATTCCGTATAATATCGATGCGAAAAGGGATACATTTAATATTCCCATCCTCGTTTGAATTTCAAATTCAAATCGCGGTAATAATAGAATCTTTTGAGGCTGAAGACCATTTTCAAGTTCAAACAACGTCGGCGAGTGCATAAAGTGATCGCGTGAAAAAATAAACTTTCACTGCCGTAAATATTTTGCATAATTTTAGACTATCTGCCGTCGCAGTTCACGTTTATGAACTGAACCTGAATCTATACTATTTGGTAGTTTTTCTTTAAAATTTAAACTTTGGTTCAAGGAATTGCAAAGTGCAAAAAAATATCGGAAAATATACCTGAAGAGTATGATATTTTCAAATTTAAAAATAAACTACAGGAACACTACATTACAAAGAACAAATAAACACTAATAGAGCTTGATCACAATACCATTCCTAGGATTGTCCAAAACAGATTGCATACGAGGAACACTAATATAATTTATATTAATAAAATTCTATTTCAAATATTTTTAATTAATAAGTAAAAAAAATAATAAAAAAGAGTAATTCATCTGATAATACAAGGCAATATATGCAATTGTCATTGTTGTTTTTTGCAAAGGACTTATTATTAAAAACTTAACAGAATATTTGTTTTATGTGTCTTTTTGCAACGATAATTACAACCTATCCATTTGGACATTCAGTAAATCACTACCAGAAGCTCTGAAAATGCCCTGAAAGAGACCTCCAAAGACCTGTGTTGTATCTGGGACGTGAACCCATGTTTCCAAAATATTAACCAGCGACTCTAACCATAGGGCTATGAGTCGTCTCTATACAATTGCGATTAATTAAAAAAAACAAATATTGACATTCTGGTAAAGTAATTTAAAAAAGTAATCGAAACTAGGGTATTTTCCAGCGAATCACTTAGTGTTTTGTCAATTAGCAAGTTCAAAGGGCTTTATTCCATTGAGCCGGCTACTGATGTTGTTTGTTTTAGGAAAGTACGCTTTTATGTTGATGTAGTTTTGTAGCCTCTCTAAATGAGATTTGGCGAATATTGCTACATTCAATGTATCAAAGAAATAATTGAAAATCCTCTTCTATTTTTTTTTCAAAATGTTTGCTCATATGTAAAAGTAAATTGAACTACACTATTACTAATTTGGATCTTCACTACGATTTTTTTATAATTCAGCATATAAATTATTTCAATGTAAAAGAGTGATATAATAATAAAACATTCCATATATTTTATACTTATTGTCTCGGAATATTATGCATACATGAAAACTGTGCTCATCAATCGGTAAAACAGTAGTTTTTATAAGGTACGTGTTCCGGATACTCGATTTTTTTTCATTCATAATAATTGAGCAAAAAAATGTATGGAAATCACCTGTTTGTACTAAATGTTTAAAATTTATTATATTTTGTTGAATTACAGTCCAAAAAAAAACTATTTTATTTTAAAACTTTCTCAATATATTCAAGGTAACAATGTCATTTATTCCTATTGTAATGACAGATTTCTTGTAATTAAATAATATTTAATGGACGAGAAGTACGAATCAAGTTACTAATTAGTTTACCATACATTTTTTTTCTTACATTTTTTATGTTTTAAGTAACGAAGTTAAATTATTTTGGTTATCTCCTATTAGTCTCATAATATTCTTTTATATTTTATGTTATTATTTTATTCCACATTTGGTATAAATTATAGTACAACAAACAATGTACATAATTTGTGTTTCAATGTACTTTTATATGAAATAGAAGGAACCAACAACATAAAATTTTTCATCATGGAATATCTTCCAGATGAATTGTGATCTAGCAATTTTGTTGCTTAAATCGATATTACGTTCCCATCAGTAATAAATTCTCCTAGAAAAATTTCCAACTACTAAAATATTCTGCTAACATAAAAATACTGAAAATATTACAACAGTATATTTATCTAATAATTTCCGTCTTGTTGGACAACAAGAAAATTGCATTATTTTTTTTCTATTAAGGATAATATCGTGATACAAATTATCGTGCCATCTTCCTTATATGATATTTATGGCAGAAAACACGAGCTAAAGTAATCGTCACGAGTGGTTTACCTAAATTGCAACCTTGATGGACGAAATCCATAAATTCTCTTGACAAAATCCTCGGCAAGTGAGCATATGTGCAGGCTTTCTTTCAATTATCAAGAACGATCGTATAAAATCGATTTTCATCAGAATATAACTTGAAGTGCACATGTTTTATATAGTAACGATAAATATATACTATCCAGTAACAATTTCTATGTGAATGAAATATACTTTAATATAAATATTAAATAATAATGTATTACTATATATTCTCATAGATTTTATATTCAGACCCTCGGGCCACATGCGGCCCTTGAATTATACACAGCGCCCTCTAAATACTATGTATTTATTTAGTAACTACTTTGTTGGGATTCAATAGCTAAATAACTAATTATTGGGTCCTCAAAGATGAAATTTGTTGATAAGAATATTGACAAATTTAACAGCTTCAACAGCTTAACGTTCTGTTTTCTTGTTGGTAAGTATAGCCTATTTAAATAGATCATTTTAAACTCTAAAAAATATTTAAAACTCTTTTAAACATTATTTTTGTTGAAAATCATTCTATTATGAAGTATGGAACTATGGTTGAAGTTTGGTGTTAACAAACAAATAATAATAACTTATAAAAACGTAAAAAAGAGAGAAACAGCCCAGAATTGTTAACAGATCTTATTGTATGATAATGCTAGAAGATGTATTTCTCAAATGACTGGAAAAAGTACAAGAATTTCAGTTGGAACTTCTTCATCATCGTCTATACTTACCAGACCTAACACCCACTGACTAGTTTAATTCCGACAATGCTGTAAAACTTTCTTCTAAGAATTCGTTAACTCCTGTCTGATAAGGTTTAATATCTGAAAAATACGCTACTTAAATGGAAAAAGTATCTACACAACATGGGTGCATAGTTTGATGAATCAAATAATTTCGTATATTTGTAAGTTACCTTTGCCTTCTTTCTGCAAATTTAATCCTTGTAGACCTGACGTGTTTTTTATGACTTTTTGGTTCTGCATAACTGTTTTAATTATATTTTATAACATAATTATTTTCTATTTATTTAAATATTATTATAAGTTATTTATCTACGATAACATTCAATTTATTTTGTGTTGTTATAAATAGATTTTATTATGATTTCAATATCTAATTTATTTATTATCGTAATTCAAATATTCGATATAAGTACATATAACAGTATTTATATGTAACATACATAATAAAAATATGTAATAGTAAATGTGTGTTCTTAAATCCAATCGTTGAAAACGTTTAAATCGTTTTTTATCTTCACATTTATATAATACGATGTTTCGAGCAGGTAAAGGCCCTTTCAATTCGAAATAATTAACTTTGGTATTGCGTCTGACAACTTTGACAGAATCCGTCAGGCCAATATTATTTCGTGATATAATCAAATTAAAAGGATACCCTCAACGTAAACATGAAATAATTGTATTAAATAATCATGTAATCTATATTCATAAAATATTTTACTTAAAATAATAAAAATAACATTTATTGAAACAAATATTATAAAAATATAAACTAAATGTAATAGTAAATAATAAGAAAAATAAAATAGAATAGAATATTGCTTAAATTTTAAAGAAATAATAAAATTTTCATCGCCCAGAATGATGATGCTACAGAATTAATTATGATTTGTTTCATTTCGAGAAGATTTACTTTTACGTAGCATTATTTTTAATTACATATTTTTTTAATTTATAGGTCTATTTTCAGAATGCTTTTTTTCTGATTTATTGTAAAAATGTATATGCTTTTCTTGGGTATTTGGGCTGAAAAACTTAGGTGGCTAGCCTTTAGTCACTTTTTGTTATTAATAAACATGATTATTAATAAAAATTGTTTTAATATTGTAAAGTAAAAATTAAATAAAAAATTTCCTTACTTATACTTGTTTCAGCTTTTAGAAATCACTGGTGTTTCCTTGTAATTTTCTTTGAAATTAGTTTTTCAAGTTTCACAAGAATTACACGATATGTAATGAATGTAAATTAAATTCACAAAGTTCAGCTGCTAAAAGAGTTTCAGGAAGAGAACTAATACGTGTTAAGAACAGGATAAGCCAGACGACATCATAACATTTGGACAAAAAATGTCAACCCAAATCAACCTCCACATAGGATGTCTGTGTGGAACACACTTGAAACACGAATGCGTCCTGGCAGTTTCGGAAATATGTTACATAATTAATGAACGCTGTGAGAGACATGTAAGCGGTTTAATTTCAGGTGATGTTTTCCTGTCTAGACGGGTGATACAGATTTATTTTTTTT
This sequence comes from Nicrophorus orbicollis, assembly GCA_018845635.1. Lineage (NCBI taxonomy): Eukaryota > Metazoa > Arthropoda > Insecta > Coleoptera > Silphidae > Nicrophorus > Nicrophorus orbicollis. Next base: position 361,575 of record JAFMTC010000480.1, read on the forward strand.
TAATAATATAATGTATCATATAAGAAATTGATGTTAAAAAAGTTTTATATTGATATTCCATAATTTTAATTACACAATAATGCTGTGGCGCTCATGTCCGCCCACGTGGTAAACAGATGTTTTGGATAATGAAATAAGAGGGTTAAATATTACGACCCCCAGAAACATATAAAAAAGACAAACCCGGAATAAACATCCTCTCTTGATTTGCACCCGCCGGTCAGTACGGACCTCTTTCGTCTCTCACCCTTCAAGCAGTAAGGTTCTCTCTATCGTATTTATATTATAATTGTTTCTTCTGTTCATTTGTCCACACTCTGTACCATCTGTATAAATATACTACTACATATATTTTGTGTATCGACCAAACAATTCTCTCTGCATAAATTAATTAAATAATTTATTTTGTTTCTAGAGTAATAAATGTATGGTTATTAGCATAACTATTACTTAGTTTATTTCTTAGTTGGCGGACAATTTGTAATTGAATATTCATCAATGTAGAATGCATTATATCGACCCATATTCATATTACTAAAAGCATTAACTGAGGACCTCCATCAATTTGCAGACAATTTGTAATTTAATATCGATACTTAGCAGTTGAAAGTTAGCTTGTGATATTTGAAATCTTCAGGTATTTCAAAGTTTTAATACATTATATAAATTTGAGGATAGTTGTCTTCCACAAATATCTGATTTAATTATGTATTAAGTATATATCTATTATTTCTAGTCCTGTTTATTTCATATTTTATTTTTTAACAAGTACATCATTTTACAGAATAGCTAGGCATTAAACATAATGATTAGTTTAAATACTATATAACAAAATATTATATTTCTGTAGTAGATGTGCATTTTATGATTAATAAATTGTTAATATTGTTGCATAGAATACTTTAATTACACGTTTTACTGGTAACACATAAATAAAATGAATTATGTAATAGCAGATAAATTTTCTCGATTTTTTCATTAATTCAAATATTCAAAATCAATATTAAATGGACTGATCACATAAAAAATATTCATTGATTTAATATGTAAAGCGATTTTTTCAATTAATAATCATTTAAATCATACTGAGCTTCCATTATCAAACAATAAACGATTTTATTTAAATTGCTCCACTCAATGTGATTATTTAATGAATACAAAACACATGATATTTCCTATAAATGTTTAATGTATTATATGCACGTTAATTTCAGTAAATGTTAAATATGAATTTTGTTTCGAAGTGATTTTTCAATAAACACACTTGATAAAATAAATCAATGTAGACAAAAAAAAAGGTTCAAATAAAAGCCATAGACAGTGAGGACTTTCATAATGTTATAAATAACGTATTCGTAATTATGTGTAAAAAAAATAGAGAATTATCGATTGAACGAAAAGCATGAATTACTGATGGATTAGAGGCTAAGCTGTATTTGTATTATGGAATTGATCTGATTGATTTTCGGTCAAATCTAATATTAATTCGTGCGGGTATAAAGCCGAGTGACATTCACGTATAATAATAATCATCATCCACATTCAAACGAAATAATTCGAATTCCATTATTCAGTACCGCAACATTGCTCATCGGAAATGTCAATTGCATTAAAATTCTCTTAATCCTTAGACATATTTTCATGTGTATTTGCTTCCTTGAATATAGCAACAAGTGAAATTTATTTTACTGCATTGTTACTGCATTGTTTAGTATGGAAATATTGTCATCACGCTTTTTAAATATATTTAATTATTTTGTTCTGTGTTTAGAATCAAAACTCCAAAACTCCCCCATAAACTTTCATTAATGTTAATTTCATGTTAATGTTAATTTCATCATTGTTCATTTTACAGTTTAGGCTGCTAGCTTTTTAATAGCGTACGTTATTACTATATATAGATGTTATTATCATAGATAAATATTTTCTGAGGTAAAGAACACAGCAATATAAAAAAATGGTTCTCAAAAAAATAACACTATTTGAAGTATTGATCGTTGAAAAAAGGAGTGGGTGAAACACCTTTTCTCCTGCAATTTTAAGAGCCATTGAGGCAATGTACCCCTAAAGGCATTTGTTTTCGGCTAGAACTCTATCTCTACAAATTCTTACGAGCTACTATTGATATACAGGTAATCCTCATTTACCACGGTTTCCAATAACACTATTTCTCTCTGACACGATTAGAAATTTGCAGAAACCTTCAAACAATATGTATACAAATGCCCATATTCTACAAAATAACCAATAATGATAGTGATGCAGATTATGAAAGTAAGAAATTTGCAAATTTGAAAAAAAAACTTAAATTATTTTCTTTGGATGCAGTCATTTACAAAATAGCACATATTGGTGTCTCCTTACCAGAAGGTCCAGAACAAGCTTTATTCGTTAGACTTTTAAAGAGGCCAGAAGTTGCAATTGATGAAATCAGTTCTGAGAATGAACAAATGAATCTTATCCATTAGAACCTCTTCGTTTCTTTGTCTACATATTGTAACTCTGTACAACTCTGCGATTTCCTTTACTACTCTGGAATTTCTCTTCATTTACCGACTTGTTTGTCAGAGCTGATCTACACTGCCACTATTTCCGTTTAATCTCTGTAGCCTCTGTATGTTTTTTCTTCTTCAGTATTTAGTAATAACTAAGTATTGCTATTATACAAAGATTCAAGTGCAAAAGCCTAAGAAGAATCATAGCTTCATGGTACATTACAAACAGGAGAATTCACGAGGATCTTCAAATAGAAACAGTGGAGGAAACCATTATAAAATATAGTAGCATATACCAAAATAGGCTAGAAAAAGATCTAAATGACTTAGCTATCAATATTCTTGATAATAGCTTAACAATGAACCGACTGAAGCGATGTAATTTACTGGATCTTCCAATGAGATTTAACATCTAACTAGCAATTAAGGGAATCCAATATTAATTTGTCATTAGTCAACCGTTAAACCATTTACTGAATGTTTTGTTATAAAATAGATTGTAAATCAAAACAGACGTTATACAAAAAAGTAAATGTTTGAACTTTTCAGCATTTTCAGCTGCCACTGGTGTACACGTATTCGTTGTTACCATAATACATACAGATTTGTATTGATGCACAATTTGTTTCATATTTTTGGGCTGCACTTTTACAATAATATAGAATATCTATCTCTTTAACAAATTACGTGCCGCTTCTGTTATGCACGTAATCGTATAGCTTATTGTGGGAATACATACATATTTGTATCGGTGTACATTTTGTAAAGCGTTTTCTAGACTTTATTGCAACCCAATATTTCATGTTATTGCACAAAACTTGAAATGATTATAAAATAAATATGATGTACACGTTATTATTCATTGTTAATATTATGCATTTAGATTTGTATAGGTGCACATTATTTAATAGTGGTTGGTTTCATCATCATTATGAGTCGTTATGGAAATTTTATGCATGGGTGGCGAATATATCCGTCATATCCAAGTTTTGAAAGGTTCCTTTATCCCTTGTATAAATGTTATGAATATTTACCAAAATGTTACTGAAATACGCAACAACTCAGCAGTGTTGCAAGAAAAGGTGTAAATGCAACCTTGAAAATACTCTTTTTATCAGAGTGGTAAATTCATGCAAAAGGAGATATTTGTTATTATCAAGTTTGGGGCTCTATATTTTAATTTGATTGAATATTAAAACGAGCCGCCCCTGAACTATATGAAGCTATTCATATGGAGTTATTACTTTGCGACATATAGATTTGCATCAGTGCAAATTTGATAACATGCACATTTGTACGTTAATTCAATATCCATAGCATTTATTCCAATTGACGTTGGCTGGATTGAATTGGGATTTATTGTAAATATCCTCCTGACCTGAGATCGATAAGCCGCACGAGTCACACATACTGGATCACGTGAACTTTGATCCGATAATCAACTTAAACCCTATGACACGATCGCACCTACAACATTTGCATCGTAGTCTATTTTTGGAATACAAATTAAGCCAGTATTTAACACACCTATCTTAACGATTTATCAAAGTCCTCCGGAGTGCACATGCCTACGTACCTATGAGAAATGGAAACGGACAAAAAAAATATCGAGCGTGCTTCTCTTGCCATCATCGTACAGACATGGAATTAGCTTGATTCTCCGCACTCGGATCTGAACAATTTACAACAAAAGAGAAACTGAGCATTCGCATGAGAACTAAAGTAGCTATATTATTATGTATGCACGTAAATCCTATCGAGTATTTCTATATTAAAAATCTTGAAAGAAATTATTGGAATTTATAGAAATAAAACTCTAATATGTATTGCAATGTACTTAATTTTCTATATATAAAAATCAAACTAAAAACTATAAGAAACTATCAAAAACTATAAAATTACATTACAAATTATGTATTTATGGGCAATAGTAAATAATAAAAATAGGTTAGAAAAACTATGTTCAATAGCCGAATTGTTTTTTTTTTTGTATTTTTATTTTATTTTATTTATTATTGTAATTAATATTATTAGTAACAAATAGTAAAGACTGTCTGTCTATATATTAGTACGTTTAACTAATTGAATTGAATTTTATATATGAAATAGTTCATAATATGTTTTAAATTAATAAAATAATACTTAACCGAAAAAATACCGAAATATAACAATATTTTCAGTATTTTATTGAATTATTTCCTTGAAAAAATAATAGTAATATAATAGTAATGAATGATTGTTTATTTGCATTGTCTGTTTTATTGTAAAACAAATATATTTTTAGAATTAGTTTATAAAGACCATTTTTCTAAAAAAATATTGAATGTTTATTAAAAATAAATACACTTTGGATGCAAACACTGTGGCCATCTGTATATTTTAGTTATTATTGGTAAACTTTAGCATGTGCTGTATTTTATTGCAATTTTATTTGTTGGGAATACACAAAAATAACATTATAAGTTGGGGAATCCGTTTTTACTTGTAGATTCACATGCCACATATTTTAGCTACGACTTCATATTTAATATCAAAATCTGAAAGCCGGCTGGCAATGTGAGCACATATATTGAGATGATATGATATGAGCACATAATAATGCAGCATGTAATATGAAAATATATTTTATTAGTAAATCCTATATTAGTTTATTATAAAAATAAAATGCAGATAATATTTAATAATATTTATTGTTATTTAAAAATAATAATATAAATAAAGTTATTTGATATATTGATTATTATATCTATTATTATGTACAGAAATGAAACAACAACAATAAAAAATGCCAATATCTTATTTTATATATACATTCTTAGGATCTACTTCATTTGCCCGTCAATCATTTGCCCGACACTCATTAGCCCGACATCCGTTATCCCGACTGTAATGAAGTCCCGACATTCATTTTACCGATTGTATCGAATTCCCGACATCCGTTATCCCGACATCTATTAGCCCGACTATATCAAATTCCCGACATCTGTTAGCCTGACTGTATCGAATTCCGGACATCCGTTAGCCCGACATTCGTTATAACGAACATTTTATTAGATTTTGGAAGTTGTGCAACGATGTTGGTAAACAGTGACAACACTGTATGCTGCATGTCTTAAACAGACATGCTAAATTCATGCCAATTGAGGAATTCCTCAAGCGAGAGAAGGAAGAAAATAGTTGAGTACAAGTTGAAATAGTTGTAATTTCCTTACTGTCCGAAAGGACAGATTGTAAATGTCGTAGCGACCAGACACACGCCAAATAAAAAAGTAAAATGTATCTAGAGTAATTCCTTCAAAGGTCATAGTGTTCTTCGAAGACACTACTCTAAAAGCAGACCGAAGAAGTTTGAGTTATGTTTACAATCTTCAAGAAATCTCCAAATATGTTGGAGGTGTTATTGAAGCAAGCTATCTGCATATTGAGAAGAATATTGAAAATGAGGATTGATTAGTTTGAATATAGCTTTCTGTTTAAGCCACGCAGCGTATATTGTTGTCATTGATTACCAATATCCATAATCTAAGAAAATGTTCGCGATAACGTATGTCGGGAATTTGATGTAGTCGGGCTAACGGATGTCGGGAATTTGGTATAGTAGTTCTTCAAACTGGGTATTTTGGTCGTATTATTTACTTTATTTATATATAATTTCCGATTTGCCATTCGATTTCATTAATTAATTTTCTGTTATTTATATTTTAAATTTTATTGTATTACCAATAAATTATATTATTATATAAATAAATAAATTATTATAGGAAAATCGTATTATCAATTTGGAATTGGGTTTAATTATTTAGTAATTAAATTTACATTATTTCATTGATTAATATTTGTAGTTTAGAACTCTAAAATAAGTTGTGATTATCTATTACAATAGTATTGTACAATATTAGAAATGTGCGCAAAAAATCAAGCGATAAAATACATTAGTGTGAATGGATTCGCTGAAGCAGAAAATGTTGCGAGATAAGTTGGTAAAGTGATGAATAGGCGGTGATGAACGAACGAAAGAATTGAAAAAGAGGCGATGAGGCGAAATACATTTTCTATAAAAATTGAGCATTTTTAACAAGGACAAATGTGAAAATCAATTTTCTTTTTCATACCAAACAATATTAAAAGTTTTGTTCAATAAAATTCTATAAGAATATTATTTTGAATTATTTACATTTTCCAAAAGTCTGAAACATTTCTAGTGCAACAATGTAATATATTCGTTTATTATTATTATTAATTATTTTCATTGCAACAGTGAACAAAATAATACAACATTAATAAAATTATAAGAAAAATAAAACACAATTACTACCACTGCTGCAAAGGGCTATAGGTGCCCGGATATTATTTTATTAAGTAAATATTAAGTAGAAAGACATAGGTCAATACCCCTTTGTAACAGATATTACTGTTGTTTTTTATAGATTTATTTTTTTCTGTCTATTTGTATCTGTTTCAACACTAATTGCCTTTTTTATTTATAGATTTTAACATCAAAGTGGAGTCAGTTACAGTCATCATTGTTAGATTTGTCAAATCCCATATAAAGAAGAAACAAAACCACATCACATAGAAATGTCTAGTTCACTCAACGTGCATAACGTAACAATAAATCCCTTTGAACTCGCTAATTAATAAAACACTGACACAATCTTACTAGAAAATACCCTAGTGTATGAGCTGATTTAATAATAATATAATAATATAGTAAAAACGAATTGTTACAAAGTGTTATTGATCATTCCGTGCAATTACTATTATTATTCCAAAAAATGACTCTTCAGTAGGAAAATACCAAAACCCCTTTTAGTTAACCGTGTTTATTTTTCTGTAATTCCAAAATGGATAAAATAACATACAAATGTAAACAAACTGAACTATTAATACCAGGCGCATCCGCCACAATATAAAACGACAATGAACATAACGAGTTGTTCAAAAGGGGATAATAAAAATGTATAAATATTTAAAAATAATAATTTAAGTAAATAGATGTGCTCTTACTAAAGAGTTTATATATTTTTTGTTCAATAAGTTTTTTCTTATTGATTTAGAAAAAAAATATTGCAACAATAACAATAAAATAATCTAACTAAAATAAAATGTTTATTATATATTTTGAATAACTAAACTTTAGTCGATTAGTTGTAATGACGGGCAACGAAATAAAATAAATAAAAAAATGTAATGTATTTGCATAGCAAATTTTAGAATATTTGTGTTCAACATCATTACATGTATACCACAATGGAAGAAATGATATTAAATGTAATGACATAATGTGCGGAAATGAGGTAAACATGTAAAAAATAAATATAAGGCATCGTAAAGAAGATTGATGACATGCTTACATAAACACGGTCCGCACAGCTGTACTTTCTTCCATGCAAATGCTCGCAAAGAAGAGAAAAAGTGTAAATGCATCGAAAATATCAATCACTCATGAAAATGATATATATCTTTTATGTAATTATTTTAAGATATTAATCTTTCAAATTGCAACTGGAAAAAATATCAAATGAAGATGAAGCTATTATTTTAGATAAATATAAGATACATTCATATAATGCGGTTTCGTTCAGTGTGGTTTGAAGATAAGAAAAAAAAAAGTTAATTATTACAACAAACTACATAAAAAAGAACTGAAATTATATAAATACACAGTATACATATTTTATTTTCTTTATTCAGTTAATTCTGTTTTTGTGCAATTTGTTAGCATATATATATCCTCTATTAGTCTTGTTTAACATATTAACATAGTCCGAAATATTAATAATGTATAGAGTTTAAATATACTTTCAGTTTTAACAAATACAGTTCTTTGTGTCTCTGTCAATGTTATATTTTTTCGTTTTACAATTTGGTAGATGTCAGTTTTTGCTTAATTTTGAAACAAATTGAGTGCAATTTAGTATTTAATTTACTTTTTTACTTCTATAAAAGTAAGTAACTGTTGAGGCTCAAAGTATTATATGTGAGATATACTTCGTTTTTATACTGATATCGAAAATTTTCATTATTATAGTTGGAATATACTTAAAAAATATATAATAAAAAGCAACCAAAACAACAAATGAAGTAAAAAGAATAATTTAGATTTAGAATATAATAATAAAAATTATTGCAACAACAACAAAAATATATGAAATACAAAAGAAAAATAAAAAATGCTATTCCTGCAAAGGATAGATCATAAGTCTTTCTGCGCTAGAATATTTTCCTAAAATTCAACAAACATTTTCAGTTGATAAAAATATGTAAACTATTCTTACTATTGGCCATGGTCAATATTTATTTAGAAAAAAATATATTTCTATAAATTTATAATTAGAATACAACATTTTAATTGAATATATTTACGTAGATTTTAATTAAATACAATGTATATAACAATTTTATTACAATTATATAAACAATTATGTTTTTTACTATATTTTTGCATATAACTTATCTATTTGTATACTAGTTGCAATAAATATTAATATTATATAAAAAATATATAAAATAATGAATATTTTTTATTTATTTCATTATATAATAAATTATAAAAAGGATCCATTATTTAAGTTTATTTGCATTTTTGAAAATAATAAATACTTATTTTTTTGCTTTACTAGCTCTTGAATATGTTACATCAGCGATAGCATTTTGTAATCCACGTTAATTACTTGATACCTAAATAATATATAATTATATTTTCTATAATTATAAGGATCAAAATGTCGTTATTTTATAAATTTATTGAAAAATGCAAGAATAAAACAAATAACATAATGTAGACTGTTAAAGAATAATATTTAATGTTTACAAATCTAATAATAATCCACATTCTTATTCTTCTGTCATCTTTTCTAGGGAAAATAAGAGATAACAAAACTATTATTTTACATTTGTGTGTGGCATCGACAACATAGGATTAGGCAATTTACACTAAGTTCATTAAAAACAACACTGAATATCTAGAAGTTTACAAATTAACTTCCAGAACTACACATATTTTCCTCTTAGTTGTATTCGAAACGATTCAACCTAATGCAAATAAAACACATTATAAATTAATTTTATTTAAAATAGTTTGTATGTATTTATCAGTTCTATAATTTTATATTTCTTAAATTGAATATTATTATAACTATATTTTGTAAAGATTTTTTTATTTCCAAATTACTAAATATAATTCTACTATAGATGTTAGCAATACTTCTATATAATTTATGTACTTTTATACAATTTCTATAAGAATATTTATCTAAACAAAGTGCTTAACCAAAGTTAAAATTGCTCTAGATTTTATCTTAATTGCTACATTTTGTTGATTTCTCATAATTGGTTTATTCATACATTTTTTTTTGTAATTATACAACAAGTCTCAAATATGTAATATTTTGAACATATAAAACGCGTCGAAATAGGTTCGTTTTATATTATAATAAAAAAAACGTCAAAAAATGCTTTATAAAATATAAATAATAAAATTGTCTATCGCATAATAATTTATTTCTGATCGTAAATTGCGTAAATATTTACTCCTACTACTTTTAATTAGCACCATTAAAATCGATTTGTGACTACAAAGAGGAAGGATAAAGTGTTGTATAATACCGTCGTTTTAACGAGAGAGGGGGAGACATTTAATTGCAGCATGACTATAGTAAAAAAGCGACTTTGACTAGTGGCTGTATTAAACATTTACTGCCCCAATTCCCCACTTTTCGCTCGTAGAAAATCAATCGAAGAAAAAGTCTTTCTAATGATTCCATCTATATTATATACATTTTCACTGAAATCGTTCAGAAATCGATTACGCAAATTGTTATATAAGTTGTAATAAAAAAAAAGTATAGCGAACTTATTTCCTCGTTTCTAAGAATTAATCATGTAATTAGATGCTCTGGGAACAATTTCCTGGCAAATTGTAATTCAGGCTGGGAATTGTTCCAGATTTCGATTATAATTTAAAACTAGATTAATCAGTGAGTTAGTATCATAAATCACGTGGTTAAAATAAAAATGTTTTCATGTTTGAGTTTGATCAAATATGGATGGGAATGTGATTAATTAATTAATGGAAATCCCTTTGTGGAAGGTTGTAAAGCGTAAACACTATATTTAATGTTTGGCATGGTTGGAAATTTCGTTACAATATTGTGAAACTGAAGCCGTTTTATGCATGGAATATGTATATGCTTTTCACGAAAGTAGTTCATGTGATTTTCAGATACAATTTATCTTGAGCAGCAGAGACGGAATTTGTTTGACTGTGATTCACGTAATAATTCAGGCATGGTACAAAGTTTATATTTTAAACGTTTGGACTTAGGTTTCTAAATATGAACTGATTTTCTTTCTACTATAAAATTAAGTAATAGTTAGTACAAAATTCTAAGATTTGCAAATTTAATATACAGATGATATTTTCAAATAATTTGGTTGTATACGTGATAATTAAAGTTGCTATTATAAATAAATTTGTAATTTATTTGTATAGGAATATTTAAAAACCATTAATTTATTTTATTATTAATAATGTTGGAGATAATTAATTAATCTACAAATACTAGAACTCTTCTCATTATGGATTTATCTTGTTAATTTATATGTTAATAATAAAAGGACTCAGCCATATGACTCTAAGCATGAACAATGATTCAAATCCCAGCCAAAGCAGGTTCTCTTTACGAACCAATACCTAGTCCAATGATGTAATAGTAGTGTTAGGGATAGCAGCAGGTACACAGAGAAATTAACTAGTGGAATCGCACCGTATCAATATGAAGAAATAAGAAATATGCAATTCGCTACCCGAATTCTTCATTAACAGATAATCAATTAAAGAAGGGACTTAAGCTACAAAAATATAAACTTTTAAATATTTTATAAGCTTATCAGTATACCTGTTTTATATAACTAGTATTACGTAATTATTATTTATGATAACATTGGTATAACAATTTCATTCAAATATATTACATTTTAAACCATATAAATATTTAAAAATATGTGTTTTTGGTAAATAGTTTTTATGGAAATTACTAATTTAATTAAAATGAAACAAAAAAACATAAATTATTACCAAATGTCACTTATTATTTTACACATATTCTTTTATATTCTTTAAAAAAAAGTGCTGAATATTAGAAAAACGGATATATTATTAACAATTGGCTTTGATTCTCGAACACCTTTGTACGAATAATTCCCAAATTACAACAAAAAAAATCTCGGTCCTTATGCAGAATTTCGTTTTTTAACATGAAAATTAATTAAAGTAAATAACTTAATGTTATCAAGTATTTTCAAAACAGAAAAAGTTTAATTAGATTTTCATTATATATGTATTTTACGTAATTTTATTATTGTAGTATTGTAATATTTCTTTAAGTTTAAGTTTTGATTACAAGTGTTTTAAATTCATTGTTATAAATATGATAGTTTTAGTTTTCATATATACTTTATTGTTGAATTAAAAGGAAATTGTAATGAAAATGTAACAAACAAGTTTAGCTATTTTAGTAATATTAAAAGTAATATACGAAACTAATTATTGTAAGTTGGGTCATTTGGTAATTAGCAAAGTGATAATAAAAATATATCATAATTTTGATAAAAACATGATTGTATATTTTGAATGTGAAGTTTATATTTAAATACGAATGGCTCTGTAGGAAACATGTGGTATATTATCTGCTATCACGACATTACAACTCTCATCAATCAACATTATGGTAGACTGAGGATGTTCCATTACATGAATTGCAAACGCCTATGCTTGGTATTAATACTCAAGTGCTATCCATTGTGTACGACTTATATTTAAGTGCTACAACTATTTCAACATATTTATATATTATATTTATTTATATAATAATTATTATTATGACAAAAGGACTAAATTGCTCCTTATAAAAGTAAAATAATCTAGATTATTTAAATTTATAAAAAAATTGCATATAAAAAGTAATTTACTTCGCTGTATTCTAAGGAAAGAATTATGCTAAAATGGGAATCTTCTTTCGTATAACAAAAGAATAGTCTATTTTCGACCAAAGAATAGAAATTAAATTTACATTTTGAAATATAATTGTAATCTTGATTATTTGTTAGTTTTATTTAACTATTTTTGTTATTACGTTTTCATTTCAATGTCTGTCCTTTTTTAGTCCTTTTGGTAATTTTTTGTTTTTTAAATTTTTGTGTATGAATTTTTATAATTTTGTCTCTACTTCACTAAATATCCAATAATAATTTGGACCATTGACATTTTCTTAACCTGTCGGGAGTTGGCCTTAACTTTTCCTTTTTGTGGACTTCGTTATATAGAAGCTTTGTAGCAGTTGTTTTTGGTTTTGTTGGAATATTATTGTATAAATATATTTTGTTAATTTTTTTCATCTATATCTGTTTTTTTTATTGTTTGCATTATTGTTTATATGGAACGACCCACCCTGTTAGAAATACTGAAAGAACTGGGACTGGACTACAAAACAAAAGCAATTATTCAGAAGTCCTTCGAAATCAGGACTAGTGTAAGGTTGGGAGATGGACCTTTGCTCTTCAACTGCATGCTCAAAGGACTGAAAATGGAGTCAGGTTGCTTGCGTTACAAAAACCAAAACCTGACTTGACTGCCTAGCATTCGCAGATGACCTCGCAATTTTTCGGATTCCCTATATGCAGCCACAGCGTAAATTAGTGAACTCCAGCAGCAAAGGCCGGCCTTACCATCTTCTTTGAAAACAGTTTTCGTCAATAATATCTATCAAGATGTGGGACAGAGGAAAATCAAGCAAACAAAAGTGTTCAAATATTTGGGGGAGTGGATAGACGACCCCAATCTCTCCGAGAAGGCTGCTTTCGAGCCACGGAAAATGGAAATGCTAATAATATAACAAAGGCCACTTACAACAAGAAATCCATTCCTACAAACGTCAAGTTTAGACACTACAACACAGTCCGTCCAGAGGCCTTGTATGCATTAGAGTGCCTTGCAATGCATTGAAACGAACTTATACAGAAACTGGAAGTGAAAGAAAGGAATATTCTTAGAAAATCTTGGGTACAGTAATAGAAAATGGGGAATCTAGCAGACGAAACAACCACGAGCATTACATCCATGTTGAAACAATAACTGATACCATTAGGAAAGGGGGAATTACCTTTTATTTTCATATAAGAAGAATGAACCCAATGGGATTTTCACCTACTTTCTCGACAAGAACTGTCTTGGTTTTCTGAGGTGAACAAGGATTTGCAAGAAGTGGGAATTAGAGTTAGCGATATCTGTAAACGTGCCCTTCATAAGCAAAAAATAATTGCACACCGATGTTTTTAAGAAAGAATAAGCTTCGATGCAGCAAGAACTAGTTGAAATCACTTGGTTCGTAGATGGTTGGATAGCAGGAAAACAGTTTATATTAATGTTTGTATTGTTTGAATTAATTTATAAATAAATATTAGTATTTACTTATTTACACATTTTAATAGGATCAGAATGCTAGAGACTTTGTTTTTTTGTAAGTCTTTGTGCCCAAAATATAATATAAATATTTCCTAACTATATAAACTTGCATTCATATTTTACGTTTCGAAATCAATTTTGTTATCTGTTAAAAAATCTGAAACACATATATCACAAATTGAAAAATAATAAATCAATCACAACTATGCATAAAAGCATTTGAGTCATGCAACATTCTTGACATGATCAAGTTTTAAATTATTTCGATGTGCAATGTATGCAATTGGATCGCTGCCAGATTACAATTCGTAATTTATTAAACGTTTTGAACATAAATTACATACACGTGATTCAGTTTCTCTGAAAAAGCGTATTCATCAAAAGAATATCATTTGAAGTTAAAATGTTCTCCCCTTTCCCCAGGAAAGATTTTATAGATTTTATAGATTTTATAGATTTTATAGATTTTATAGATTTTATAGATTTTATAGATTTTATAGATTTTATAGATTTTATA
>JAFMTC010000480.1:379283-424189 GCA_018845635.1 Nicrophorus orbicollis
AAAAAAAAAAAAAAAAAAAGATATGTGTATTTCAGTTCCAAAGTAAGATGAAATTTAAATATATTTGAGTAGTATATTAATTGATATTTAAAGAAAATAGTTCATGTTTAATGAACTTATTGCCCGATTGATGAATAGAATGCAAAACTACGTTAAAGAAAATTTCTTTTACAGAGGTAAAATTATTGTAACATGTTCCGATATATTTTTTATAAAGAAATTAAAAAGATGTTTTCTAATAAATAAAAGTATTGTTTAATAAATAGATTAATATATTACAAAATATTATTATTATTAAATTTATTGCAACAACAATAATTATTACAACAAAAGTATCTAAAAAACGAAAAGCTCCCGGCAATATTCCGCACTTTAAAAACCGGATTAATCGAATACATTAAAAGCCCATAATAATAAACAGCATAATCAGAATTTCTTACTTACGTCTTAAAAAATATTACCTAACATAGTTAACCCAATAAAATTCATAAGTAAAGGATATAAAGGTTATGATGTACATAATAATAGCACAGCCATCCAGTTTATTGGTAGTTCTATTTATACGTAAAAATAATAATAAAGAACGACCTACATTTCAATCTACTTTTTCCCCACCAAATATTAATTATTTACAAATAATTGTTTGACATAAAAAATATGGATGGGTCAAAGTGTTTCATGTTTCCCATTTGATTACCTAATTAATTTAATTTTAATAATTATGTTAATTTATTTCAAGAACTAAAGTTTTATTTTTATTGCAATATAAACATATTTTTTTAATGTCACTGCCCTATTTCTGGCACCTTTTCGGTCAGCCTCACTCAACTGGATAGAGTTTGAACCAGCACCTTCCGCATCAGATTTTTGTGATGCAGGGACTTTTAACAACTTGGCTAAGAGCTGCCCATAATATAAATATGTTTCATAATTTTTATTTATTTGTTTCATTATTATTGCTTATAAAATATAAATATGACTAATATATGGTTGTAAAAACTCCAAACAAAATCTAGGAAAATAAATTTAAAAAATGTCTATTATTACTTTAATTATATACCGAACTTTTGATTTATAAATTATTGAGTTTGTTCGGAATTTATTTATGGAGAAATTTCAGCATGGAAATACTTCAGTCATTCCAAGCAATGCGAACAATCACCGAGGCAACATGATATGTACATATGGGACATCAATCAATAAAATCTTATTACATTTCTATTAATACTCGAATTCATTTTATATAGAGCAAACTTTACTGAAAAGTTAAAAAAAAATATCAAACTAAATTTGAAGATACTTTCTTAGGAAAATTATCTTACCAAAATAAATTAAAAAAACAATATTTTATATAATATAGCAAAAAATGTATTTTTTTTGTTTAATATTTATTTGTTATAGGAATTTCAATTTAATTCTAATAAATTTTTTTTCAAAGACATGAAAATATGAATGAAATTAGAATTGTTTCTTCAAAATATTGATATAGATTAGAGTGAATTATTATAATAATTGATTTTGTCGTGGAATGCTGGATTACTGCACAAAATCAAGAAAATAGTTCTTTACCCATTCTTCCAAATAATACAATCTTACCTAACGAGTTAACTATTTCACATCATGTTGTAACATGAATGCTCCAACCTATTTCCATTTGTATCTGGGGTACTACAGGGAAACGTTCTTGGACCTATTCTATATCTTATTTTCAAATCTGATTTTCCAATACCAAATAAAATAACCATCGCTAAATTCGCAGATAACATAGCAATTTTGACATCTCATAGTACTCCAGATGTTGCTTCAAAAATCTTGCAAACATCATATTGAACTGGCATATTAAAGCAAACAAAACGAAATCGACCAATGACACTTTTACTATGAGGAAGATATCATGTCTACCAGACAACTTTAAACAACAAAGTATTACCATAAGTGGAATACGTAAAATATCTTGGGATGCATCTGGATAGACAACTCAACTCAAAGGAACATATATGGACTAAGAGAAGCAATTAGGTATAAAATTCAGCAAAATGTATCGGCTGCTTACAATAAAATCAATGCTATCTTTAGATAATAAATTGCTAATGCATCCTCAAACTAAATTTGCTCAGATGGAATACAGTTGTAGGATAAACCCCTAACAACAACAACATAGAATACTCCAATACATACTCCAGCGATTCCAATCTGAAACATAGCGAACAATTACCGATGGACTCTGTTATTGCAATAGTGTTATACATAGAGACTTAGAAATGGAAACCATTAAAATTGAAATTACAGACTTTAGTGAATCTAGTAGTAAATCATATACAAACATACAGACTTAAAAACTGCAATATACTGGACTTACAACATAGATTTAATTAAGTAAATTATTAGAAGTTAATTTATACTTAATATCCTATTCGTGATATATTAAAAAAATAGATATGTGGTTGTTATATATGAGTGGGGTTTGCCAATATTTTACTGAGAAGTCACCGTTTGATCTCAAACAGTTACATTCTTTTTTTATGTTAATAATTTGGAAGTACGCTTTTTCCTCGACACATCAATTAAGACTCTTAGTCTAAACTCTTGACGAGGATAGAATCTCGAATTAAGGGTTAAGAGAGTTTAAATTTAGAAAGTATCGTCTTATATAGTAAAAGGGTAGACTGAATACTAAATATTAAAGAAAGGGGTTGATTTGCCCTTGGGAATGTAAATTAGCTGTCCTTAAAGTCAATATGAAATCGTAACGGGCATAAACCCTACACTTTTATAAAAAATGGAAATAGTTTAAGATCGTGTACTTATTGTGTTAGCCCTTAGGCACTATCCATTAACATGCCATGTTAAATATCTAATGAGTAAGCATTGTTATTTACACTAATGAGATTGGACACATCAAATTAATTATGCTAATTAATATTCACAACATGACTAAATGTAAATTTTTAATTATTAATTAATATCGTTTTATTTTAACAACAATATAGATTTTATACGGTGCGGTTTTGTAATTAATTAAAAATATATGCACCAAATACCACGAACGTCCATGTAGACCAGTTTCAAATATTTTTTTGTTGTTTTTAAATTCTTGCAGATTCAAAGTGGAACGATGATTTTGCACGCCGATTTCGAGCACATTTAAATTCGTCGGCATGCAAATTAGGAATTCCACCTTATAAAATAAAACAGTCCTCCGGTTCTCGATATTCGGAATTTCCCTGTTCAACGTCGAACTGCTTTAAAATATAAATAGTCTGCACTTCTCTCCAATTTGCAACGCAGATCAGCGATCCGTCACATTCAATATTTCATTGAATAATAAATGCTAATAGTTGAATATGCATTTCACTGCCTCATGTTTTGCATTTTAAATTCCTCTGATTTAAGTAAATTAAACGCTTCAATATTTTTTGTTTAATATGCATGTAATTTTTCATTGCATTTATAGAAACTTAAATCTATTAAATTTGCATTACGTAGTTGTATCTTACTTATCAAATTAAATTTGTACTATTTACAAAATTGTTGATCCTATTTTTGTTTATATATTTTTTTGTATTATTCATAAAATTATATTAATTAGTACTTTTAGGGAGAATTATTTTAAAATAAGTATATATAAAATTAATAGAAAACTTATATAGAACTATGCTACTTTAAAAAAAAACAAATACTTTAAATAAATGGGGCAGAAAGTTCCAGCTCTTTGCAGCAATGGCACTAAATGTGTTTTCTTTTTTCTTTTCTGTGTATTTGCATTATTTTAGTTTGTATATTTTGTTCTAGTTGTTGCAATAAATTTAGTATTAATAATAAAATAATGAAAAAATAAGACTGTTATAGTCTTCAAATGGGGTGATACGAAAATAATTTCGGTTTTGTATTATGATGTAAACTCAGGAATTTCATAATTTAACTTCAGTCAATTAATTAATGCAGAATATGAACAGATTTTCAAATATAGTTAATTTACATAAAGTCACTAAATTAATTTACACATCTATTAATTCACTTATAAACAATTATTTGAAATTGACTAAAATGTATGCTTTTGGAAATTTTAAAGCATAACGCCCAGTTTCCAAAAACGGGCTTTAGAATTTATTATGTAATAGTATGAAATTAGTGTAATATATTTTTACTACAATTGGGATTAAAACTTATGTGCAACCAAATTTTACAACATTTAATCATGTTTATAAACTCATTTTCTTACTTATTTATTGATTGACTTGTAAAAGCAGTACACTTGGTTCTCTTTTTATGTGGTAGATACGTTCCACAGGAAAACGCATAAAAATAAATCGCATAAAAAAGGACTAGACACACGTATCAAAATAAAGGACACGTTCCATAAGTTTTTTACTATAACATGAAAACATTTGAATGGCTTTTCATAATTGTATTTTAAACCACTTTTTTATAGCTAAATCAGATACACTTTTAAATATAGTCAATTTATTTCCACTATTTCATTTGACATTTTCCTTACAAGAGGAGTGCGTTACTATTTTTTGATACTGGAGAGTACTGTTATGAAAGCATCAATTAGAAGCAATGTAGTTAAAGGTTTTTTACTTTACCATTAGATTTCTTAATATAAGCTTCAATATCTATTTGCTTCTCCTTATTTTGATGCCATCTTCCTTCAAGTTCAACCAAATTATATCGGTACGATTTAGGTAATTACAATGGAAAACGGTTCATAAATTTTAAAAGTATCTTCCCATTATTTTTTAAATATGGTTCAGATTCGTAAGATCAGACAATGCTTATTAAACAAATTTGAAACAACACATCAGCGAAAGCAACAAAAAAATAGTGAAATTAAGAGTTTCATTTATTTGTACTACTTTTTCGATTTTGTTTAATGACCTTATGCCATCTTGTAAGAAATTTAATAATTCCTTATTTATAAAAATATTGTCCTCACTTTAGGAAAAAATCATTGCAAATTAAAGCAATTCTCATACAATTCTGACACATATCTTTTTAACAGCTTCAAAAGTATTCTTACTTTTATGAAAATATAAATGTAAAATATGTCAAAAAGGTTCGTTTATTTTTCTTTACATTGACCTTAAACAAATAGCTGTAAACAAAATTTCCGAGAAATATGCATGTAAAATTAGCTAAAAGTGATATTTTCAAGTGACATAATAATAGCGTTATTTGTGAAACTAAAATTGCTTTCTTGCCACCTAATAAAAATATATTAATTGTATTTTGGTTAATCTGATATAAAGATAAGATAATGTACATAAATAAAAAAAGCTGAAATTGTATCTGGAAAACTTCATTCTCGGAAAAAATAATAAAATATTCAAATCAATGCTTTTATATTATTACAAAAGAGATAAAACCCGAAATCCAACATGGTAATATTTTCTTCTAGAACCTTATTGATTGCTTTAACTCTATACATTTTATGAACATGTTTGTACATAAGTTTAAATAGAACTTCAACCTGTATCATAATTAAGATTATTAGATGATCATCGATAGTGCGTATGCTTCGTTTAATTGCGTAATTAAAAGTTTATTGTTAATTATACGTTCTTTTTTTCTGTGTTCAACGCGTTTCAGCTCGAATTGTTTGCGTACAGTTCTATTAATAATTTAATGGGCAATTAGAAGTACTAAAAATAAGGTTCTAATGAGAAAAGATAGAGAGGTGGAATTGGATCATAACAGAGCAGAAAACGCCGATATATCGATCCCCGTTGTAGTATGGAATTAAAAAAGGGCACGAATAAATATGTAAGCAAACATGCGGCTCGAATGGAATAATCCCAATGGAAGGCAGGTTTACTATTTTATTCAGTATCAAATGCAATTTCTATCGAAATTAATACCTGTTTGATTTAACATTCAATTTTCTGATATTTGTGTTTCACAGTTGCAAATGTGAAGTCATGAATTGTAAAACATCAGGATTCTTTGAAAAAAATGTTTTTTTTTGTAAAGCAACATTTATTATTTTTAATTATTTTTATTACAACAGTGAACAAAATAATACAACATTAATATAATTATAAGAAAAAGGAAACACAATTATTACCACTGTCTATTTATTATATTTATTTCTATATAAATTTTATATATTTCAAGATCTTTATTGGTGTAGATTGGGCCAAAGGGCTGACGACCAAGGTCTTTCTACCCAGAATTTAAATTTTATTTGTTTTATTTGTGTTCCTAATGTTTCAATTATGACATTTTTAATTTATAATCAATATTCTATTATTTGTATTTCACGGTTTCATATATGAATGCACAAATCAGCAACGTCCCTAAGGTTGGTCAACCGGGCGTAGGCCCTTTGCAAACGTGAAGCCCTCATACTAGCCTATCTTATTTCAATCAACAATACAATTTCAATGAGGGCAAATGTAATGTACTGAACCACGTAATGTTGTGGACCCCAGAGCTATATGAATGGGGCTTCAAATCTTGGAACATCTAGCTGGTTTAGTGAACACGACAATTAATGCAGCATTTCTGAAACTGGTACTCCACCAATTATTTTAAAATTTATCAATTGCTATATAGGGCTCTATTATTTTTCTCCATTTAAAATGCCGAGGGCCCCGAACTTGAAATTTTACCAGAGTGCAGGATTTATCTCATATTGGAACATTTTAAGTTCCGCTACTTCACTATATATTTATTTACTGTAATACTACTACACATCTGAGCTCAAGGACTCAAAATATAAAATAATCTGGTACAAATTTAGTACTATTAGTACGTTATTTTAATATTTAAAACAATAACAAGAACATTTATTATATAAGTCACATATAACAAACATATATTCATAAAATAATAAATAAATAGGTATTTCTGGTCGGTCCGTCTCAAAATCTGAAAAATAGAATTCCCGATCGAAATACCGAAAACCAGAATCCTGATTGTATCGACATCCCGACAACCGTAATACCGACTGTATCGAATTCCCGACTGTATCCAAATCTCGACGGTATCGAAATTCCCACTGAATCGAAATCTCGAATATTTTATAGGATTTTAGATAGTGAAGTACACAATATTTGTAAACAGTGACAACACTGTACCATGCATAATGTTTAAGACAGCTATATTCATGGGAATTGAGAAGTTAAGCAATGAGGAGATCAATTATATTAGATTTCATAAAGTTTTTTTTATTGAAATGTGGTGAACGTATCAACATCTTTAATAATCATCAATAATTATCGATTATTAGAAACATGAAGAAATACATATTAAACAAAAACAGTACTCTAAAAACGCATTTGTAAACTCACATTTAAAAACCTCAACGCTTCATAAAAGACAATGAAACAAAATACAAATCATTAATTGATCTTCACATTTTTGTTGATACTTAATTTAAATCAATTTCACAAATGGTGGAACTCAACATTGGTCCAACGATCTGGAAATCAAAATTCAACTATATTGTAGTAGTTTCTAAATCTTTGTTGATACACAAAGGAACGCAAGTACTGGAAACTCAACAACAACAACAACAATAAAACAGAAAACTTATACTACATTCAATTATTAATCCTTAATCAGTAGTTCTTTTTACAATTTACGCCATAAAGCTTTTTATTAATAATTTACATTGAAAATGAAATAAAATAAATTATTCAGAAACAAACTATTTGAAAAATTGAAGAAAATGTAAGACATCTTACATCAGTATTATTATAGTTGAAAAGTAAATATAAATCTTATATACAATCATCTATGAGGTGATTACGTAAAAGATCATTGAGAGGTATAAAAACTATTTAAAATAGGTTAAATTCTAATAGCGCCTTGAACTTTCAGAATATAAAAACGTTAATCGTGTTTCCTTTATAACCCTGTACCCCTTACATTGGGAATTTGCAGTGTTTTAAAGTTGGTCGCTGGAGTTTGAAAATCATGCGGCATAATTACTGAAACGAATTCCCTGTTCGAGGGAAACTCCCTCCGCTATGCTCAAGAAACAATGAGGAATGGAATGAAAGGAAAAAATATATAAGCGCCGCTCCTATCCTTGTCCGAAAAACTTCGGGGAGATTCTTTCAGAAACATCGCAATTATTTTGGAGTCAAATTATGAATACATACAATTTCTCATCCCCGAGAAAAAATACATGGTTTATCTTAAGAAGAAACCTATAAAGAAAAAAAAACAATCATTCCCTTCGGAAACGCGAGAAATGAAATCCCAACTGGTATGTTATTTTAATTTAAATTTTTATAATTGAATACATGTTTTAATTTAAATTCTAAATAAATCTATATATATATTATACAGAATAACAAAAAAGGGATTTGAGATTCTGTATTTAAAATATTTTGTTATCATTTATTTTGGAGTTAGAAAAACTTCCCTCAAAGTTTTATTTGTTAACCAATTCAAACTTATGTAATAATACAAGTCATATATACAAGGCTTAAATACTTAGGTCGAAAGCCGTTTGGCAACTTTTTCTCTTTTATTATTCATAAAAAGCAACTTTTAAATTAATTGTTTGAATAGACAACTTTTTAGAAATACAAATAAAAATTGACAATTACAATATTATTTTATACAATTTTACTTATTATAGGGCTAAATACAAATATTGTAATATATAAAATTTACAAATGTTATATGATTATGTCAAGATTAACAGGTGACGCTTCGCATTTCCACGTTTTGTATTAATCCTGTTTTTTTTTTCAGTATTCGTACTACAAACAATGAAGATATTGATTTCCTCTCTATCGAGGGTAGTGATGGAACAAAAAAAGACGTAATAGACACGGCTGGAATGGAGTGCAAAGGGAGGGAATACAGACACTGGTGGGAGTTGTGTACTCCACACAGGAAGCACGTACTTCTCTTATAATTGGATTACTCGTTTATATACAGCCGCATTTGATTTCAACTAATTTATAAGAATGAATGTTTCTAATTTTTAACACACTTACCCTAAAACATCACTGATTTTACAAGGACTCCTCTCATTTCCATACGAAATAAGGATTGATTACAATTAAATCGGTTATTTATTTAATTTCGGAAATGCTTGGATTTTATTGGAAAATAAGTTTTAAATTTCTTGGAAATATGTTTATATAATACATGAAAATATTAGAAAATGTATTACTCTAGTTCCCAGTTTTAAAACTATACCGATCATCAATTTATTGCTTAACTTTTGCATTTTTTTTTATTAATTTCGTAAATTCTCTGAATTATTTGAAAATGAATAATATATTTGAGTGATCCGACTTTTCTTAGATAATTCTTTAACTTTATATTTTATTGAATGTTATAAAATGGAAATTCATACGATTATTAGGAAAATAATTACTCCATTTTCGGACGGAAATATTGAAATGAAGACAAGAAAAATCCGAAGAAAGTGATACGTTATTTCAAATTTATGAAACAATACAGATCATTCATAATTGCTTAACTTTAGTAAATATATTACTCCTTAATCAGAATTAAAAGAACATAAATTTATAATTTTCCGGGAACAAAAAATATCAGTGTAAGAAACGTATTATTTATGACTTATCAAACAATGTCAATTATACAACATTCATTAAATTTAGTAACTTTTGTTTACTTAAATACAATCAATGTATGATTTAGTTTAAAAAAAAGACAGAATAATAAATTTTCATTTTCGTGTTAGCAAACAGTACTGATTTAATTTAATTCACATTTTAATTAATAAAATTTAGTGTTTTTACAAAGAATATATGTTTTTGATAAATATGTAAAGTTAGCTATATTTATTTGATTAAGCAAAAAAAAATATAAGTACATGTATGTTTACTAAAGTTCTATCATTGTTTATAAAGTATCTACTAATTATACCATTTTTATACAATAGTAATTATAAATTATCTAATACTTCTTTGCTACGGATAAGTGATATAAAAAAATAAGTGGTTGTGACAGAAAATGAACTAAAACAATTACATTTCCACTTATTTTCTGTATGTTTGAAACATTTATTGAACGGCACGTAAAGCAAACACAGAATATTTTTACATTTAAAATTGCATATCACCTCGAAATTGCAATTCCAATTCGATTTCGAATATTATAATTTGTATTGAATTACTCAAAACATTTTTTTTGTTGATAAAAGTATTATTATAATTATATTTAATTTAAAAAAATGTTTCAAAAACAATTAATAATGATAATAAATAATAGTGTTCATATATAATCGAAATTAATTATAACAAATATTCATAACAATAAAAAATATATTGGGTGATAACATTTAGGTTTTAGAGCACAATTGATACAATTATTTAAATAAAACGAGTATTTTATTTTAGACTGAATTGTAAATTAATGCAACACAAACATTTGTAATTATATAATATTTAACTTTAAAATTTAAAGTTTTATAATATTAATTACTAAATAATTTCAATTTCAATTAAATATCTTTTTAGTTTATGTTACATTAATTTTATGGTAATATGTAATATAGAAAACTAAAATTAATATTATATGATTATAAATATAGAATATGTTTAATAAATAAGAAATAGAAAATTTAAAATATGTTTATTGCATTAGATTATGTCGATAAGATAGAATCACGTAAAAACTTTTAAAGATGTATTTTATTTTTATTTGCTTTATAGGAAATTTAAAACTTCAGTAAATAAAACGAAGTTTATAGCCGAAATGGAGACGAAGGTTAAATCTTACATAATTTAATTACCAAAGCTTTTGGGAGCGATGGGAACTTTACGATTGTTTTAAAGGTCTTCACTAAACAAGTTTGATATAAGAAGTAAGAAGAATGTTAATAAAATACGGCTTAGATAGAAAAAGAAGAAACTGTAAAATGCTTATTCGTGATGATCAAGCACATCATCTGATCAATTCAAATTATTTATTGAACGTATATTTATCGTATGTCGCAAATTGATCGGAATGCTGACAGTCTGATATAGAAATAGTTTCGGGAAGTTCTAAAGCAAATAAGAGAAGTCCTCTCCCGGGAGAGATTTTCTATGGCTATTTTAAACTTCGCCAGAAAAACTTTTCTATTTGGCGTCCACAAAAGGCATTCAAACTAACTTAAACTTCAGATACTGTCAAATAAATTTATAAACAAAGAAATAACCAATGATTAATATAAAATTAACTTGAGGATTAAGTACTTTAATTTTCGATAATTACAATTATATTTAATTGGAATAGCAACTTAAAATCAGAAACATTTCCAAATTAATTGACCATTAGAGATTGATATAAAAATTAGTTTGACATTTAGATTAGATCACTAACATTTTGGATAGAATTACCTAATATGACCTATGTCGAGATTGAATTACAATCATAACCTATTCAATAGAAATACAACACTTTGTTATATAAAAAATATATTATGAACTGAAAATTACTTATTCTAAACTTAAATTAACACTAATCTAATGATTCAACCTTTAAAATAAATGGGTTTAATTTAAATAGTTTCACTTTTCACAATTTATATTATTTGTGTATAGTAAAACAATCATCACATCTACCTTTCGCCCTCCGTAAAATATCTACGAATAATCCAAAACTCAACCTTAACTCCTATTCAAAAGAACTAAAATCCAAAATTAAGACAAGATCCCGTCATTTCCAACCATTCCGTAGTTATGCAATATCCATTAAATGTAAAATATCCATCTATAAATTCATCTGCCGTCCAATCTACGAATATGGTTTTCCCCTTCTCCCCAATGCCGGAACCCTGTTCTGAAAAGTCTCTCCGTATCTGAACGTTCCCCCATTCGTGACCGCACCATGATCAACTATCCAAACAACACGCTCCAAACCCTCCGAATTACCTCCTCTATTCCAAAACCGAAATTGTTCCAGTCCTCGATAGATTCCTCTCACTTTCCCTTAAATTCATCTGAAAAGACTCAAATTTATCCTCTTTCCCCAAATTTTGTATCACTCGAAATCCATCAACCCCTCCTAAATATAAGTATCCCAAACTTACACTATTCTAGTATATATCATCCCTGTAATTATGTCCGTTCCCTTTCCCATAGGCTTCCTTTTTTTGCATAATGATTTTTTTCTCCTTCTTGTTCATTTCTATATCGTATACAATATTCATGGGCGGAAAGACTAATGGTCGATAGTTCTTTGGCCTTTTGGCCTTTATTATTGTTATGTTTGATTATATTTAGGATTATATTTTGTTTTTATGACTGACCAATAAATTATATTATATTATTAAAATAATTATTCTTCCAAATTATTCATAAACTTTAGTTATTATTATATTTAATTTGAGCCGGAGCCTACTACCATTTTGAGGAGATGCATATTTCGGATCAGATTCTAGATTGGACTACTCCATAATTTGATACGCATAGAAGCAATACCATTTTATTTTAAATGTCTACTGTGGTGACCAAAAAGTAGCAAATACTGTAATTACAATGCTAAAATTATACTGAAAATAATATAATGATACATCCTAGGGAACTGTTAGAATTTATTGAAATAGATTCATAGTTACAAGAGGACGACGACCCAGAGCACACCATCTTTATATGCCATAGGTGGGCGGCACTGAAGCACGAGGCTGAGGCAAAGCTAGGAGAGACGCTGGAACCAGAGAACCTGGTCAACAACATGCTTAGAAGCGAAGACAGCTGGAACATCATAGCTGGGTATATCACAGAGATTATAAGCAGAAAGGATCAAGATGAAAGAAAGGCTCAGCTCGAAGAACAGAGTGCAGAGATGACTAGCTAGATGACTAACAAAGAGACGGAAGTCTTGCACGAATACAAACAGCATGGTCAGAAAGCAATGAATAACTCCGGATCCTGCATGCTTGTTTGAGGGGGGAGTGGTTTTAGTGCGTAGAAATCGCACTGTACCACGGTTCCTGCTGCAGCCGTGGTCCCTTTTGAAAGTTTCCAATCCTCCGAAAAAAAAATCTTAGTTATAAGAAAAGTTCATGAAGAAAGTATTTTATATATAATACATTGTACGTATTGTATATTATGTATGTATGTTTAATTTTTATAAATATATTTTTATAATAATCTTTTTTCAGAAAGGACATTTTCATACTCGAAATAAAATTGGTCGTCCATGTTAGGGAACTTTCAATTATATTTTTTGATATCTAGTAACAATAATAATAGATGGGTTAAGTATGTATATTAAATTATGATAATTATAGAAGTGTTGTTGCATAAAGCGATGCTTAATTGCAATCAGTTTAAATCAATTATACTCGATGACACATCACGAACATCGAAACACGATTTAAATTTAACGAGTCTTATTAACGTCAGCTTCATACATATTGCATACTCGATATTTGAATGGTGTGAACGGAACGGAACGAAAACTGACAGATTAATCATTACATTAAACAAAAATTATACATATTAGCAATCAGTTAAAATGAGCAACTCTTAGTCAACCAAGTAAATACGTTTAAAAATAATACAAAGCTGAAACGCACTGAAACAATTCTACGTTGTGCTCTATTTAAGTCCTGAAATTTGCTTTCGTTTTCGTTTATAAATCCTACAAACGAATATTCCTGAAATAGTTTAAAATAAATCTGTATATACAATGTAGTATATAAGGCGATTTTATTAACGCCAGAAAGTATTTCGGGATGTCACCACGCTTTCCAAACTCTTAAATTAACGTGAATACTTAAACGAACTTCGCAAATTGGATTTCGCAATAATATCTCCCGGATCTAATTAGCGAACTGCGCGTAAATTGTTAGAAATCTAATTTGGAGAATATTAAATTATTAAATTATTTTCTGCAACTTAATTAATTACGCTAAATGCATTACGTAAGTAAAATGTACGGATACATTTTTTATGCAATTATTAATTCATTTACTCTGCAATTAATTAAGAATGATTATAATTGTATGTTATATTAAGTACATATTTCAACAAACATATTTTAAACTACTTTAATACTAAATAAATAAAATTAATTATTTTGTTGATGTATAATTATATTATCACATTAGTAAAAACAATATAAAAACTTATAATATTACGAATATCATTACAAATAAGATGTTAATGTTAAAAATTTATTGAAATAAATTCGATGGATTGTAAGTCTAAAGTGATTGAAAATGAGAAAATCATAGAGACCTTATCACAAGTTTATAAAATTGAATATTTGATAATAAAGATATACCTTTGATAATTGTTTTAAGCATTAAATCATATATAATTAAGACTTTTAAATTTCATATATATAAAATAATGTTTTATATCGTCTGATTTCTAATAAGATAAAACGATCCTAACGTAGCCTAATTTTCTAAATCATATTTCATTTACCAAATATAATGTACAGTGTCCAACAAGAAAAATTAATTTTTGTAAAAGGATTTTTCTATAAAATAATGTTACTTGTTAATTGAATTATCACGCTGTTGGTAGCATGAGAGTTTATTAAATAGAAATAGTTAGATAAAACTGAAAGAATAAATATTCAAAGACAAGCGAAATAGGTTGAGACAGGATGTCTAATTTGTAAATGTTAATGAAATTATGATAATTTGACCTACTTCATAAAAAAAAACTCCTACAGTATATTTCTTCAGAATTAAATACTATGACCTAAATTTCAATACCGTTAATAATTTTTCAATAAAGAAATAATGGAAAGAGGGTGAATATCAATTATAGAGTTTGATTGGTTGAGGACAATTTCATTTTTATACAAAAAAATACAATTTGAAGGAAGCTGCAAAGGAACTTCAAGGCAAAATTTCTCAATGTACTTACGTAAAAGCTCTGGAGTGGATATAAGTTATCTAAAATAAAAATAATAAAATTGTATGCAACGTAAACTATATATTTACATTCTCTTTGAAATTTATAAAATGTATCTGTATGATATACTTAGAAAATATATAAAACACGTACATAAAAAAATATATATTTCATTTTGTCACACTCGTTCCGGTCATCGGAAAATCATTCGAATCACTTGTCAATACCAAAATACTCATACTCCTTGACACTTCCATTCCTCCTTATTAATTAGGATTCCGAGCAGGAAAATCCACTACTCTTCCCCTAACAATTCTTAACTACAATTTCCAAACCTATCAACCAATCGAGTGCGATCACTCAAGCGCCTTGTTCATTGATATGTCCAAGGCGTTTGATTCTGTCTGGCACCGAGGTCTACTATTCAAACTTTCCTGTCTCAAACTCCCTCCCTACCTCATCAACTTAGTCAAGAACTTCCTTGAGAATCGGTCCCTCCAAGTCAAGATTCGCGCATCCTTCTACAAATTCTTCGTCTCGCTTTAAGGTGTTCTACTAAAATCACCCCTGCCCCCTTTGTTGAACATTTCTTTGTTCCATTCTTTATAACCTCGTCCCCAATACCTTCCAATACCATGCTTCCACTCTTAAAACTTCTATCCAATACCATCAAAACCTCTTCTCGACATCCTTATCCTTGGACAACAAGTGGCGTCTAAAAATAAATCCTAAAATAAACTTCTAATTCCCTACAATCGCATTACATCATTCTCTCCCCAAAATACATTTGGTAACCTGCCCATTTACCACTCGCTCTGAATGAAATACCTAGGAATCCTGCTTGATTGAAAACTCAACTTTAATTCCCTTTCAAAAGAACTCATGTCCAAAATGAAGACAAGACCCCGCCACTTCCGATCCATAAAATACCGTAGTTCTGAAACATTCGTCTAATGTAAAATATCCATTTATAAATCTATCTGCCGTCCAATCATTGACTATGGTTTCCCACCTCTCTCCCAATGCCGAAACCCAGTTTTTTAAATCTCTCCCTACATAAACGTTCCTCCCATCGTATGTTCACTGGAATCCGCCATCCAAACAACCCGCTCCATAATCCTCTTAATGACCTCCTCTATTCCAAATCAACATTGTTCCAGTACTTGGTAGAAACCTCTCCATTTCCCTAAATCTATGTCAAAAGATTCGAAATCCAATAACCCTTTCCAAACAGCAGTATCCTACATGTATCCTTTACCGGTTCCTATTGTCCTAATCAGACTAGCCGCTTAAATTCGGCCGCATTCGATTCAATATTACTCTAGTCCATGACATAGTAGTTAGTACGTAGACCTAATAGATTATTCAATTCTAGATTCGAAATAAGATATAAAAATGTTAGTTATATCGAATACATACAATCGTATTCATGCAGATTTACTTTCATGCTTCAAAGAAATAATAATTTCCTGTGTTCTTTGTCTGTATCATCCGGAAACTTTTATCGTACGCGCATATAAAATGTAAACTTCATTTTACTCAACAAAAGAGCAAATATTCTATTTTAAATTGTATATTAGCTGACTAATGCAAAGGTGGAAGGAAAAATGGCAAAATTCAGAGAAGGGAGCCTAGACCAGAAGATTTATTCCGGAAATTGCTCCCTGGATAAACAGAAAGCATTTTGAAATAACCTTCCATCTGACTTAGGCGCTTTCTGGGCACGGACGTTTTGGCAAGTACCTGCATTTCCTCCAAAAGAAGAAGCATAAAAAATGTTGGTACTGCGAGGAAAATGACAGCCCGAAGCACACGATATTCAGATGCCGCAGGTGTGCTGCAAAGAAGCATGTAACTGAAGCAAATCCAGGGACCGTACTTACACCACAAAATTTTGTCAGCGAACTGATTAAAAGCAGCGACAGCTGGCAGATAATAACAAGATATAGGACAGACGTACTCTCTATCAAGAAAGAAGACCAGCAGAGCATGGAGCGAGCGAACGAAAAAAAATGGCAAACAATCAACATTTCAGAGTAGTAACACTAAACAGGACCTGGATGCTGATGAAGAAAAGTTTTTTAGTGGGTAAGAATCCCACAGTATCACGATTTCACCGTTGTCCCTATGCAAGATTTTCTTCTTCTCAGACCAAAAAAAAGTTGTATATTAGCTATTACTTTAATATAAAATATTACTTAATACATATTGTATTTTTATGTGTGAATTATAATAAACGTTGAAAAAAAATTGTTACGGTTTACAAACATAAATACTAAATAAATAACTAGATTATATAAGAAAAGAAACAAATCTGTGTAAATTTTCATATACATTTAGAACATATAGCACAATATCCAACATAAGTTTGTAAGCATAAATAAAAATTTAAAAAAATATAAAATTTCCATTTGGAAAGTATTCCAACTTGAAAATGTTAAACTATAATAATGTTTACAAAATGCTCAAGGGATTGTAAAATAAAAAACACGACAAAACAATCAATAATTAGTATAATGTAAAATATGTTTTGTCATAATTTGGAATTAAAACATAAAATTGTTTTATAAGAATTATATTTCTATAGTTGTCTGATGTTTAATTTATTACTAGACTTTTTAAAATGACTTTTACTTACAGAAACGTATTATTTATTTTTATGATAGAAATAAAATATTAATTTAAAAAATGAATGCCATACCTAATATGAATAAAATACATAAAAAGGCTATGCAATAACCATAAAAACAGAATAAGCATATTCTCTATGTATTATTTACTCAGTTTAACATGTCTGAAGGTACACAATTTGGTGTACGAAATGGAACTACACGTCATAAATAAAAGTAACTGCATAAACACTTTGTTTTTATTTTCATCTGCAATATTCCCCACGCTAAATTTTAGCTTTTGCATCTAATAAGTGTATTTTGTATACTATATAATCACAATATTTTATCTCATTTCTTTGGTTAAAGGACCTGACAAAATTAGGCAACCCAATCTCCGGTGGATAATGCAAAGCACAGCAAGTTTCGACCCAAAGTTAATTTAAGAAACTTAAATTTAAGAAACTTAAATTTAAAAAGAAGTTAATTCGCTGTTGGAACAAAGATTAATCTGTAGCCTTTTTTTGGTATAATAAGCCATTTATTAAATATTACCTGTTAAATTACGATCGTCAAATTTTCTAATGAAATGAGTTTTCAAAGAAAGTCATGGAAAGAA
Organism: Nicrophorus orbicollis; assembly: GCA_018845635.1. Lineage (NCBI taxonomy): Eukaryota > Metazoa > Arthropoda > Insecta > Coleoptera > Silphidae > Nicrophorus > Nicrophorus orbicollis. Next base: position 397,307 of record JAFMTC010000480.1, read on the forward strand.
AGCTTACGCTTCCCTCCGTAGCCGCAGGTTATTAATCATGCAATAATTACTTGTATTACATTATTTTTTAAGAAGAGTAAAAAATCTCCTTACCTCTTTGCTCTTTTATTAATTATTAACCTAGTGGCATAAAGTAGCCACTTCAACTAAGACCTGAGTATTGTGTATCGTCTGCCATTAAAACAGTATCATATCAATATGTAAAAGGTATTAAAGTATAATTCGAATTATTATTTAATTATAAGAAACACGTTTTTAAATAAATTTGGACGGTAAACAAATAATCAAAGTAATAAAAGCAAAAAAAAAAGAATTATTCCAAATGTTATGAATTTTATATGAACAAAATCAATACTACCTTTTAAAAAGGTAAAAATAATAAATACCAGATAGTTTTTGTTTTTAAATAGTGGAAACATTCGAAAATAATATAAGTAGCTTTTCGGATTATTTCTTGGATGTAACATAGAGCAAGTATTTTGTTACATTTTTAAATCTAACAAATCAAAAAGAGAGGCTTAACATCAAGTCTCGTTTGGCTTTGATACAACCTATGCACTTTTTATACAAACATAAAAAGCAAGCAATATCTATAAGCTTAAGCTCAAACGAAAGAGGGAAATATAATATAAACTTTTAACTTGTTTAGAATTTAATTATTTGTTAACAATATTGTTCAATAACTTTAGAGGACATTAAATAATTTATAAATAATATTGTGATGAAAATAACAATAAATGTTGTAATATAATATTTTATGAAGAAAAATATGATATTAGTAATATTTTCACTTTTATTAAAATCATTTTAAAATATATTTAAATTATTTTTTTATTTGGAAACTGAAGTGTTCCTTATCAATATTATTTTTTTTAATACAAATTTACGACTTTTTATAAAAACTATAATTTCATTCTAAATATTCTATATGAACAAAAATGTAAAATATGAATAGAATATATTAAATAATTTCTTAATTTATGGGAATTTGTTAAAAAAAATAAACGGATACAAATAATTTAAGATGAAAGAAACTGAAACATGTAATTCATTCAATTATAGTATTTTAATTGGACACACAAAGGTAATTGGTAAATAATTAAATAATTCAAACAGTATAGCGTTTCTTTGAAGCCATGGAAATTCCTAGAAGGAAATCTCTGTAATATATTAATTAATTAATTTCAGTTACGAATAAACATTTTCTATAGTTAAATCTATTTTTATTTAATTTATTTTCTGCAAAGTTAAATATTCCGGACTAATGGAGGAATGAAATAGAAATACAAAGCACACAAAAATATGTTCCTATTTCTGCGTAAAACAGCATAATTTTTGTATAAAAAAATATTTCTACAATTTTATTTTTTTGGCGTGTCTTTTTTAACAATATTTGCAATACAGTGGTACCTCGACATACGAGTTTAATTCGTTCCGTAATCAAATTGCTCGTAGATGGGAGAAACTGTTGGTGTCGTGTGCAGAGGTGTAGTGTGCGATTCCTCGTATCTCAAATCTTGCTCTCATCTCAAAGCAAAAAATCGCGCGCTTGGCGGCTCGTATCTCAAAACACTCGTATATTAGGGCACTCGTATATCGAGGTACCGGATATACAGTGATATAACGGATAATCAGTAAATCATCTAGTTGTTGCAACCATTACCCATTGACAACTATTCCCTTCAAGACTGATATTTTCTGATATATACATAATTTTACTAAACACTTTTTTTAGCAATTATTAATAAATAATATATTAACAAATTTAAATTACAGAAATGCTTTCATTACTGTTTATTTTAATTACAAACATATATATTTTTTATATCAATGAATTTATACTGTAGTTTTGAAAACAACTTGAATATTCAGTTTCAAAATTATAAGTAAATATTCGTGAATTATGTTCTTTTAACACCGAACGAAATGTCACACTTATTTCACCGTATAACTAGGCCAGAGCTAAATAATTACTAAGACTTGGAACGAAGAATAATAGAACAAATTACCTATTTCTTTAGCGAACCATTTTACATTTGGAAACTATCCAATTGGAAGCAATTAACTTGCCAATTTACAAAGGAAAAATTACAAAAAAAATAAACGGCCGATAAGATTCGAAGTTTGTAAATATATTAGAATATGAAATTTAGTAAAACACAGTTCATTTAAAAGATAACTTTTTTAATGTATACTTTTATTTTTAAAGACTTAATTTTCAGAAAATCTTGATAACTGTTATACATATACTGCAATAACATATTACAGTGATTTTAAAAGGAGCCGACGAAACAGATTTTTTTTTTAATATATTGAAAGTGAATACAGTATAAATTTCACTAATTTTCAATTTCATTCTTCGTGTTATTCACTTTACTTTCATTCTTCAAAATTTTCTTAAATTATATGTAGCGTCTTCCAATAAATACATAATTGCAACATATTCACGGGCCGTGTTAATATGTTCCTAGGGCGATCTGTGGCCCACGTCCCGCCAGTACAAAACTACTACTATATTATACTTAGAAACAAACATAATAACACTTCCCTACAATGATTTTGTTTACGTTAAATTTTCGGATATTCTGTTTTTTTTAATGAATTATTTTGTATGTGATATTTATAAAAATGACATTTCATTGAATAATGATAAATATATAATGGATTTTCACACTCCGTTGGCAAAAAATGCACTTTTATTGAAATTTTCATTAGTTTTGCGCTCTGCACAAAATACAAATTTAACGTTTCGATGCGTTTAGTGAAACAATCATAAATAATTAAATACGTAAATTAACTGCTTGTACTCTGTAAAGCGATGAGCAGTAAAAATATTTATATATAATTTACAACGTAAAATTATTTTATAATGCTTATAAAATCTGAATTGTACATTAATCAATTTAAATTGAATTCTATAATAAACACACAAATGTACGCACTTTGAACTGAATTTATCTATTCTAAATCAATTTTATAAAAACGCATATAATTATAATATAAATATAAATTTTAACAAGATGTTTTTATGTTTGTTTGATTCTTATTGTATGTGCATTAAATGTTATTTTTATTTCATCATCTTTATTGGTCCAAATTGGGCCAAAGGGCTAACAACAACGAGGTCCTTCTGCCTTCTGCCTTCTTGTTATTATTATTGTTTATATTTCTTTATATACATTTTTTAGTAGAATCACTTTGGATAGTAAAAGGCTAACGCCCTTCTACAAATCTATATATATTTCACAAAAAATCACTTGACTTTATAATTGAAATTAGCGATGTTTAATATAATACAATTAATAAGTGAAAAAAATAATATTTATATTTTAATACAGGGTTCTTCAACCTGAATTCCATGGACTGCAAACGTTTAGAAGGGTTCCTTCGTGTCAATTGTTAATTTATATGGATAAGTATTTCATAATATACAGTTATAATGCAAAGGGTTCCTTGAATAAAATAAATTAAGAATATTCCAAAATATGTAGTATAAAATTAAATGTTGATTAATAATATTTTTCTTTTTTTTTAATAAGAAATAGTGATAAAAATGTGTATTTTACTGATTTTGAGCAATAATTATTAACATAGAAATATTTCTGCTAGATTTTATTGTTTCTTTACTCCATTTGTAATTGTATCAATACTTAGTAGGGCACAAATCACAAATTCTAATATGATTTTGAATTAATTTTACTGATTATTTCACTGAAAACCCTTAATTTAGAAAAAACGTATGCAAACTAAATTTACATTAACGATGGATTCAAATTATTATATACTTTTAAGGAATTATTTATCCTCCTGATTGTTATAATCAAAACCTTTATTTTTTCTAATAATGTATGCAAACTAAATATACAATAAAGTGAAACATAAATTATTATATATTAAGAATAATTTATCTTTTTGGTTATTATTATCAAAATCATTATTTTGTATAATAATTCAAGCAAACTAAATCTACAAGACAAAATCGACTTACAGGCAAATTAAATGCGATTGTTGTGCAATTCAGAGCATTCTGTTTATTATCAACTCCAATTTGGTGGTTTTGAAGTAAATATTTCGTTAAACTTTTTTTGGCGCGTTTCGCGTACTGCCGGAGCGTCGCGACGCTGGTGTTTTGCGCGGCGTCGGGGTGACTACTGAGCGCTCGCAGGCGTCGCGGCGCGCGTCCTCAGAGCCCATCGTTTTCCGCCCATTCACTACCTCAATAAATTTCTTCCTACGGAAACCTCAAGCCACGAAGGAAGGTTCAAAGAGAGAGAATTAAGGAATTCGCGGAAATCAGGACATCGTTTCCATTCTGGCAAATCCTCAAGAGCAACAGAAATAAGTAGAAAAATCCACATAACACAGATTCTACATCTGCGGAGCATTTCATTTCCCGTTCAGCTGATGACATTTTATTAAGTTAGTGCACGGCGACATTTGCCGCACAAATGCTGACCGTTGCATAACGTGAAATATTTTATCTGTTTATATTTAGATTTTACTGGAATATGTTTCAACCGAAAGTGCACTTTTTTCTGCCTGCATGTGGATAATAATACTGATTCTATGAATTCTAGTAGCAAACTGTATTATAGATATATGTTTGTTTTTGTTCGTGTTTGCCGGAACCGAGTTACAGTGTCAAATGCAAACATGTGTCAAACTGATAATCAGATACATTTCGACCTAAAAAGACTATGTAGGTATACCTCGGTTATATTTATACCTAAAATTAATCGTTACCTCTGTTTTCGTAGCGTCCGACTATCTTCTGGTAGAAGACACCGGACAGGTAGAGTCCACATGGATCTGCTTCCGGAAGAACGTCTCGCTCAGCCCGGAAGTGCTGAATAATTATATAACTGATATTCTAAAGTGCTGTTTGACTCATAGCGTGGATTCCTACAAAATTCATTTGAACCGAACGAAAGGTACATTTAAGTGAGAGCAATACGTAATACGAGGTGCAAGCAGTTGTGTTGCAGGTGCGAAACTGATCAAGAAAGTCGCGAATAGAAGTAACTACACTGATTTAGCAATTCCACAAATTATAGGATTAATATGGTCAGCCTTGAGTGTAGTTCATCATTTTCACATACGGATAATTCCTGGAAATTCTTACACCTCTTGGACAAGAAGGTATCAATATTGGTTATTGTATTCCTCATATTTATTAACACAAAAGTCGTTCTTTTTATGAAATAGCTAGGAAATTAGAAAACACAATTTATTTAAATTAATCCAAAATTGCTAGTAATCAAGTCTTATCATTCATGAAATATTTTTTATAGAATAGAATAAAGAGAATAAGAAAATAGGGAAAATCAATTAAATATTGCCGTTCATACTTAAATATTGGGTTGTATAGTAAATTTCCGTAATTTTTTATTTAAAAATTAAAGAAAACATTAATTATAACAACTTAATCAATAACATATTCTTCATCATTATTAACGAACTTTTCCCACCTGTCGTCCAACTTGTTGTTGGCGTCTCGGCAAAAATCTTCTTATTGTATGTTGAAACAGTGAGTGAGGCAGTTGTTGAGTTCTTCATCGTTTCCGAAGAATACGGCCCTCATCCGGATAGTATGGTGAATGTGAAAGAACAATATATACGAGATGATTCAGTTTCCTTGAAGTTCTTGCAGTATGTGGGCACTAAGAAGGGTTACTTGGCCACGTCAATTTCTATCGAATTTCATTGTTCACGCGTTATTTGTTCTTCTCCAGCATTTCCCAGATAACAACTTCACAGTCCAGCCAGGCTCAAATAATTATCATTTTCGTATGGAGATCTTATTTGACTCGATAAATGTGGTGTATCACTTTTCATTCCCGATGACAATTCGGTATTCTAGTCATCAATTGATGATCACAATTAAAGGCAATAAAGAGCAGGTGAAAATGTTTTTTTGGCCTCCTGTAACTTCTAATTAAAAAGCCCCAAAATGATTAAAATTAATAAATTTTAAATATTGAATCAAGAAAAATACTTGCAATTGCAATAAATATAACTTTAACTAAGAAAACACAAAATTTCGGGAAAATATAAAATACAAAAAGTACGAGAACTGATTACAATACCCAATACATAAATTTGTGAATGATTTCTAGGTCGGATTTAATAATGTGCGACTGTGTAAAACATCTTAAAATATGTCTAATTTGTACTAATTAGTACCAAGGAATATTGTCATACATTGGCAATACATTGCATAACTTTGTATATGGTTTTACCTTAAGAGCTTAAAAACAAAATATGTATCCTCAAATTCTGATAAAAATATATTTCGTGCATAAAAAAGGTGTCATTTATATAATTTATATTATATAGCAGTTGCTAATGTTTTGTCAAATAGGTTACAAAAAATAATTATATTAATATATTTTGCATTTGTTATTAGAAAACATTATAAGAATGCTGTGTCTATCTACGAAAAGTTACTACTAATGTTATTACCAAATCTGTTCACCACCGTCATTCAAGCTTTGATCACGTTCTTCAACGAATCAAAAATTTGGGAATTGGAATCGTTAATTGCAATTTTATTGAAAAAAGTTCTGGAGATCTCCAAAGACAATGAGAATGTAATCAAGAATTTATTAGGTGAGTGTCACTGTGTTTAATATGCAGATGCTTTTATAGCTTTGATATCAGATATTGTTGTAGAAAGTGACAATATCTTAGATGCTAGATGCGTGTTGAGAGTAATTTACAGTTTACTTTGTTACATCGATTGGATGGAAATGGATGATTCAATGGTGACCAGGATGTTGGACCTTTACAAAGTTTGCACGGTGGATGAGAATTACTTTGATCTGCGTAGCGGTTACGAGGTGTGCCTGAGGACGTTATTCAACAAGATGATGCGAAGGGATATACTGAAAGCTGTAAATGGTCGATTGATGTTATATACCACAGGTGATTAATACCGTTGCAGATTCACGTAATGCTTGAGTGGACATTTACTATGGATACTGAAGATACTGATATTATTGAGTACGCTAGTCTCTTGGAATACGCCGCCAATTTACGAGACGACGACGAGGAATATAACAATAGGATCACGGACCAAATATTCCCACTCCTCCTCGAGTTGATTTCCTCCGTTAATATTTATTTAAACTTACTAGGGTGTAGGGTTTTATTTTTTCTGCTCAATAGGAATAATAACATTCTACAACTAATGCATCCAAGGTAATTAGATACAAAACATGTTACTTACAATTTAATTATCGTTTAAGTAGCACTTATATCAGCGAATTCAGGTCAATTTTCATAAATATACCTGCGTTTTCAATTCTGATACTTGAGCACTTGGGATTTTTTAAATGATAGCCATGATTTTGATTTCATTATAATATAAATGTTCCCCTTGATTAAAAAATATATTGTGATATAAATAATTTTAATTTCTGCACTTTTTATACTGCAAATTTTGTAATATATAATTATTCTCTGCTAATGTAAAAGCACAATAACTTTATTACTAAAGTGACATTGTGACCATCCCAAGTGGTTTTAGTATAACTGTAACCCAATTAAATATAATTATGTCCCACAATTAATTTGTAAAACAAAGTTAAATGAACTCAGGGGAAAGAATATATTAATAGTAAAAATTAACACTATTTTTGTTTAAGGCCTTTTTTTAAAGATGTTATAGTGGATATAAACATTGGACAATACAGGGTAAGTGATAAACGATTCCTGCAGCGATACCACAGTCTCCTTCACAACAGTCTGATGAAAGCAGTAATAAACCACGGAAGCAGCAGGATCAATTTGGAATGCTCCTTTGCATGCATAGCATTAATTATCGTCGAGGTGCCTTGCGGTTACACGGCCTCTGCAACTGTGTGCCTAGCTATGGCCCTGCAGGAATACGCTTTAATGCTCGACTGTTGCCAGAAGTCATATAACATCCACGCTTGCGTCATGTTCATTATGACTTTAGTTTGTTACGTCCACAAAGCTCATGTACATGAACAAACACATTAATTGCCAATTACCGATCATTCATCTATTTCCAGGTGTTTTACGATTACGTGAATACAATTTTATCGAGACGCGCCCAGATCGCACCGTTTTTAAACCCGCCGTTAAGCGTCATCAATCCCAGTGAATCGAACTATTTCAGTTACAAACAGGAATTGTTCTTCGAAGATTGGGAAGCGCGGTACGGGCTTTGGAAGTGTTTCATTGCAAAGGATCAGGATTCCGAATAATTATACAAGTTTTTTGAAATAGTAAAATATATTTATTCAATAACCATGCCTTCGCCTTTAGTAACTTTTTCTTTATCCAATTTTAAATTGGGATACAGCTTTGCTTTGAGACTATCCGGGTCCCTTCCATAAAAGTCTGGTCGCGCTTTAGTCTTTGCTTCTTGATTCGCGAATACGTCAAATAAGGATTTCGTGGAGTAGATGCTTCCTGCTCCACGCGAGGATCGAGCTATTGGAGAAACTATGCTAGCAAGAGGAGGAGGAGACATCGGAGAATCCGTTGTTGCTCTTATCACTGAGGCTCTTTGATGGTCAGGTTCTATTTGATCTAATTCCCTTAAAGCTTGATCGAGTTCAACCTTTTCACTCAATTTATCTTCTGCATGGTATTTGTGACATTCCATCAAACAAGTGTAGATGGCCTTGTGGTTCTCGGTGTGCTGATTACTCTTTAACAATGTTTCCAATTCTTTCCACATTATTTTGTATTGATCTTCCCGCTTTTGTCCTTTGATCCTTTGGCCTGCATTAGGTATAGGCAGGATCTCGTGTTTAGACTCCAAGCCAAACAATTTGTAAACGACTTGTTTGCACTGCCGCACCTCATCGTCGCTCAGTTTATCTTTAGTGATTGCCGTCCACAAAGGATCAATGAACTAAACGCAAATAAAATTATAAAATTGTTAATTACTTAAATTTGCAGGATTATAAACTTACCCCTTTCAGATTGAATATTAATGTTGAACTGATGGTCAAAGGCCAATATTTAGTGTGTCTGGTAAGACGCTCTACCATTTTGCCAGTGGGTGGTTCATTTTGATACGGGTTTTTTAATGGGAACAACCTATTCTGTTTCATCAAGTCACCAAAATCGGTTATTCTGTAATCAGTTACTCGACCTCCGCATCCTTCTGAAATAGACGGTGGATCCTCCAAAACAGATCTGTCAACAAAGATAGGGTTTTTGATTTAATACAAATTTTTGTCCGCAGATAAACGTTAATATGAACGTACACTTTACGGAGAAATCAAATTTTAATCGGAATACATATCTGAAATATATTTTCATTGGTATCCAGATGAAACAAAACATGTAACAGAACAACGGAAATATAGAATATATGGCGAATATCCGTTTATCGATATTTTTTAATTTCTAATATGATTATTTCTTAGTTCTTTCCAATCAACAGGTTTCCTGTTATGTTTGACCTCTAACTAGTGGTGTCCAGACAACTAAATACATGTGAGGCAAGAACAGCGAAAAGTAGAACTATGACAAAACAGAACATGTGGCATAGGGCAATTTTATTATAATCCCGTTTTTGCTGATCTGACCTGATTTGTTCTCTTTATTTTGGGACGCTAAGCAATATCAAATATGTGAGTCAAATAAATAACTTTCTTGTCTTACCTTGCAGTACAAAGTGTATGTATGAATATTTCACCTCCATGTGCAGCTAAGAGATGACTGGTAATTTTTCCGCCACTTTTCCTGGCCATTTCCAACATTACAGATCTACCATTTAAGAGGAAATTGATTAAACAAAGTGATGGTCTTGAATTTACATCAACAGGGGTTATCCTGTGCATAGAAGTACAATTCTGCATTTCTGATGCGCTGCAACTCCTTGGGGTGCACCATTTTAAAGTCACCTACAAGAAATATTAACAATAAGTTTCCTTTCCTATATATTTTTTTTCAACAAACTTACAGTTTCATATTCTAAACCTTCTTTGATCGTTCTGATACCAGCCACATCTGCTGCGTTTCCTTTAAGCATCGCCGTGTGTGCAACACTCGCATGGTATATTTCAACATCATAGTTAGCTGAAGAACTAGCATTCTGTTCTTCCTTCATAGGAATACCTGTTACTGTTGTACTGGCTAAATTGTAATGTTGTAGTATTAATGTACTCAATTTTAATGATATAAGTGTCGATTTTACTGAATGCACTTCAGTTGTCAATATAGGGGACCACTGAAACATTTTTGTATTAAGACTTGATTGTTTATAAAATGACTTTGATACTTACAACTTTTGGTGGATGGTTATTCACCTGTGATTCAATAGAAATAGGGAAAGTGTTTATAATAACTAAATGGCAGTGATCAATATGTATACATCTAAAAATATATATATAAATAAATTGCATTAATTATAACTTGTAATAAATACTTGTCATCAGTAACTTGTTTGTTGTGTTGTTGCAATACGTTATGGAATATTTCTTCCAGCCTTTTCATACTGTCATCATCTCTAGCTGAGGTAATGCAAACTACTCTGCATCGATTCATAAATTTAGTTGCTCCATCAGCGGGTGGATTGGCCATTTTTTCCACTTGCAACTCAGTTACTTCACTTAAGGCATCAATAGCTGTTCTTAAACCATGAATTATGGTGAACTCGGTGGTACTTACAGGTCTTGGCGGTGGTGGTATACCAATCAATGACATACCATTCATAATCTAAAAAAATAAATATATACTCATATACTCTATCTTCTATTCATTATGTGCTTACATGATTTAAGTTTTGTTGAGTTGTAACCCATGTGTTTAGGATGTGAGCAACAGCATCACTTGCAATAAATCGGATCTATAAATATAAATAAACATTATCAAAATAAAATTATTCTCAAATAATATAAATATCAATGCAATGATTTGATTACATATTGGCATATAATAGTAGAATTATTTTTATACTTGTATAATAATTTCATACTAATTCTAATTATTAAATGAAATATAAGTAAACATTTATATTTACCAATTTTCCTGTAGGAAATAGATCCCATACTATACGACAGTACTCTATTGATGCTTCAACACTGCAAGTCCATAAAGATTTTGAGATTGGAGGTAATTGCAGAAAGCCAGGAGCCCTAGATTTTATGAAATCAAACTCGATGTGCTGTTCACTTGATATACCAAAGTATGGGGTGTGATCCAATACGAACACAGTTTTGTGATTTGCTGGGTACAAATTGGCATTAGCAAACATGTTGGTTTCGTGTTTACAAATACAATTAAAGGAAAAATTATACCAAGAAAACTAAATATCGCAGAAGATTCACATACTTTTATAGGTTATATTTACATCTTATTAATCAGAATCATAATAAAGTTTACAGTGATACCACAACGAAGAAGTATGTTACTTTGGTTGCATAACAAATTAAAGGATGTATATGCAGGATTACTCCGACTTATGTTCACGTCTATTTATGCCAATTTATGATTTTTATTAAATTGATTTTATTAAATTAATAATACCATGAGTAACAAGTATTATATAACTTTTAAAAATATCTAAGTCAGGGTTCTTAATATTGAGTTTCACAGTTCTCATCTCATTCGTGAATAAAAATTTGTTGTGTAGTTCATAGAAAATAATGTTTTTTTCGAATTTATATTCATTGAATAATATTGTAAACTAGAAGGGTAAAAAGTTATAGAAGTTTAAAGAGTCCTGATCTAAGTTAAGTCGAAGTAAGGAATTCGAAACGTTATATAGAGAAATATTATAAACAAAAATAACGATTGTAGGTTGGTAACCACTGATCTAGACAAATAATTATTTACAAATATTTATTCTGTTAAAACCGCTTAAATGTTGGACAAAGTTTGCATTGTTAGAGCAGTAGAATTTTGAGGCGTTAAACTATTTCGAACAGCTAAAAAGGAGGAATGTTCAGATTCTCCTAGCCAATTTCGCTTCTCGCTAGTTGTAAACTGCAATAAAAATAATTTTATAACAAAATGTGTTATATTATTAATACATTGAGTAATTTACTTTTAAATATTATCTTTTCAAAGATTAAAAGGATAACAGGTATATTAAATAAAATGAAGCAAGTCTAAATAGAAATATATTTATTTTAGGAATTTAGTATTCGGTATTAATATAATAAGTAAAATTACAGAATATAATGTTGAACATGTTTTACATGGTAAAAGGTTCGATCAACAAATCAAAGTAAAACTAAAAAGAAATATATTTATTTTAAAGATTATTTGAGGACATCGATCAGCTCACAATACAATACGATGAGAGTAGATTAACAAAACGATTAAAAATTAACCAATATGTACACATGCTCGGTATTGTTATGTCTGATAAATATTTCTGATATGAAATCAATTGTTTTAAAATTTATATTTACAGAGTATATATTTTATTATACTGTTATCCTTTTGATTATCGTCTGTTTTGATGCGTTAGTCCTTCAGAAGTCCTACGTTGATGGCAAACTGCTTGCATTTAGCAGCGACTTCATCGTGGACAAGGCTGAAGCACATTGCAACTATGACGAGCCCAAGAAACAAATACAGACAACACGCAAATAGTTGCATCTGCGAGCTTAGATCTGGACTCTGAGGAATCCTATCGCCTAAACCTATTGTCGTAAGTGCAATAAAACAGAAGTATGCGGAATCAAGGAAGCTCCAGCCGCTGGTTGTTGCGAATGCTGCAGCGCCTAGACATATGTATCCTACGAATATGAATATGACTAAGGATGGTGGCACAGTAGGCACTGATGAAGTCATGTGTGAAATTTGATTGGATACTGCTTCCGGTCTGTAGATCAGAGGGACTCTTGACGGGGTATCATGTATGCAGGTCCTGGTAAAAAATATAATAATGTTAATAGTAATTAGTATAAATTGTATTAAATATAATATACCCATGGTCATTTTCATCTCCTTCCTCGTTCTCGTCTATATCGGAACTTGTTATTAAACCCATGGTGTTTCTCGTAGGGGTACTATGTGCATGCGCCGGGCACATCTGGGGATCGGCCAACATCTGTCTCACCTGCAACTGCCTGCATCTTCCACGGGTGTGACTCGCACGAACAGTTGCTAATAACGTCTTCTTTTGGGGTTCTTCATGGTGTTCGACCACATGCATAGGCTTATAACAATTATTTTGATTCGGGTTTGCAATTTGAATAACACATTCTGGAAAACAAACATAAAATTTTTCTTAAAACATTAATATACAGAATTAATCTTAAAAATGTAAGAATACATTCTTTGTTAGATGTAATTTAAAATATTCATAAATACTAAAAATAAAGACATTTTATGCTGTTTTCATATGAAACTGACGATATCAGCGACAAAATATATTGTAGGAAATTAAAGACGAACATGTTTGATGTTCATCATTGTATCAAAGTTATCCTTTTGCGATGATATTATATGTTCTTGGATATTCAGTCATCATCTCGTACACATGATTGTTAGGTGTATCGATCAATAAGAACTGTCAAGATTTTAAATCTCAAGTCTAGGTATCTCAATTAGATATTTCGGGACATGTTTTGGATTATTTCACTCATTACGCTAAAAAATATATTTCTCATTTAAATATTTAATCAGTTTTGTCGCAAAGCTAAATATTTTATAAATCTTTGTTTTTTATGTTTCTTTCTTTTTTATCACTGTTTAACTACTAAGAAATCTGTCAAGTAGTATACGTAACTGTTATTAGTATACATAGATGGGATGGTAAATTCTGATTTAAATATATTTTTATGAAAAAACGTACAAAAACATAATTTAAATTTTGATATGTAAGTAAACCGAGACTAGCGAACAGTCAAACCAAGTCGTATAGTTGTGTTTATTTTTTTGTTACCTTAAAGGAAGTCCTATGTTTGTTCTTGATTATTGTTATGTTCTATATTTAAATATCCAAGAAGTTAAATATATTAAATAAGTGATCAATACTAGTTCCGTGTTCTTTAAGTGCGGAAATATATGGTAGAGATAATTTTAAATTACCTTCATGGGTTCTACAAGAAGCGTGTTTCTGTTGGTTATTCGTTGGTGGTCGGTGGTAGCCAACAATCGAATTATTTGGCACTTTATGCTTACAGCAAAGCTTCGAATATCCTTTACGCGCGCCTCCGGCTAACAGGGAACCAAGGGCTGAGAGGAGAACCAGCATAAGAGGTACACCTATTAGGGCGTAAACGATGGCAACCACTTTTCCGATTGCAGTCCTCGGAGATAATTTCCCGTACCCTAAGCAATAATATTCCGTTAGTTCGAACATAATTATATACGGCAGAAAGAGCAGCCGAAGGGCTCAAACTCCAAAACTTACCGATGGTTGTTAGGAGTGTTAAGGAATAAAGCAGAGCACCTCCGAACGTCCAATGAGGAGAATGGGCCGAACTTGGAGTGCCGTCTGTTCTGCCGGATTCAACGACCGCCCTTTCGAACCTCTTCAACTGCTCAGTCACCAGCTGAGTCCAATTCTTCTCGTACAGAACGTTTAGCCTCTCTGCGAAAAGAAAAAGTACATCCATCATTAGAACTTCGCACTTTTTATTTGCTAAACATAAACTTCTAGACTTCCCCAGTCAGCCGGAAATATTAAGGCGTTTGATCGATGAGGGGAAAAAGACACGACTGCTTTGATTTCTCCTTTTTTATTTCGATAAAATTGCATTTTCTCGCGAAGTAATCGCGATCTGTTATTTCTTGCTTCAAGTCACGTAGAACTTTCCTTTTTCAGATGACATGCCGGGGATTTACCTTTTTCTTCTTTTTCTACGCCTCCGACCGCCTTTTCCGTGCGTGCAAGATCCCAGCATCCGATGGAAGGGCTTATAAAACATTTAGCACTAATACCGCATGGAATAAAATATGAACCCGAAAATAAGTCTGAACTTATCCAAGCGGGAATTATTATTTTTACACACCGGAAATTTTATACACTTTTATGAACTGAACACTCCAGATTTTGGTAAACATATTATCTTAGGAAGATTTGCTTCAATTTTCTGCTTTCTAGCTTATACATATTTGAAGACAACCTATTATAAATATGTATACAGCATCAAAGAAACAAATATGATTAGGGTGTTTTTCTTTTGAAGAAGGTAAAAACGAACTTTCCAATTTTAATTCGGGCAAATATTTATTTCCGGTTTATATGGAAATATTGCATCCCTGACGGCTTTACGCAAGTATCACATTTTCATACACATTACTTTCTTTTAAGAGAAAACATCAAAGCGCACCGAAACGGTAAACATTCGTACACAAATGAGTTTATTCCACTTTAATAATATACTTGTAAAAAAAATAAAGATTGCTTGTAAATAAATTTAGTAAAAGTCAATTAGTAATAGTAATTTAGATATAATTAATATTTCTTAATAGGAATGCAACTAATAAAGCTAAAATTATTGTTAATTTAATAACTAAAATTTTATTCAGAATTTATGCATTGATTTCTGTTAAAGTTTGTATGGGTGTATAATAATATTCATAATATATAGTAATTTCATTATATACTAGTTCAATTTACAAAATATATATATTATTTTATACTTTAACTAATTATTTTATACATATCTCAAATTATGTTATTTTAAACGAATAGTAAGTAAAATAATATTTGGTATTTTTTAAGAAAATTTTATTACATACTTTTCACAGATTTCAATCGTTATTATATGAAATTCTTTTTGTTCTCTGTACCACAGTTAAAGATAACAAAATTTTAATTGAATTGAATTAATATTATATTGAATAACTGATTAAAGTATGAAGTACTTTTCGTTTCATTTTTTATTAAATATAACAGATTGTTATTTGAATGATGATATTTGACATTTTAAAAAATAGTCTTCTCTTTCGGCTTAACTAGAATGGATTGACTTCAGACTTTATACAATTACAAATAGCTTTTTGATTGAAGTTGTTGATGAAATGAATAGAAAAAAGCACCTGATTTCGATATAATAATTCGTGTTAATTTATTGACTTCTGGCTCAGTTTTGCTACATATTTTCAGTTTTATCTATTCTTAAAAGAAAGGCCAAATTAACTATGTTGATCAATGTTTGTGGACTATTTGAAGCAAGTATCATATTTATTGAACGAAGCTGAAATTATCTAGATAGAAGTTTCTACAAATTTAATTCTTTATTACATATTATGTTTAAGCTGAGAAATTAAAACTAAAACGCCTCAAACCTAATCTTCATGAATAAATCTCTTAAATAAGAAACTAGAAGAAAAATGTGTTCCCTCTTCAGTCTTCCTCGACGTTGCAAATACCTTGGACCCTACTATAGGTTATGATTTTACTACATAAATTAATATCTATTCTTCTTCAACAGTATTATTTACTCTTGAGATGGTATTTATGTAATCGACAATTTAAATAAACTTGATAAATACTAAGATTCATTTTTTCAATTTATTTATAAATAATATTTACAATAGTTTTTTGTAGTATATACATTTTATTGATCCTCATCTCTAGTCCTTTTGGGCAATTCTAGGGACAGCTATTATTAGCAAGCTGTCTTGTGTTTATATCTTGTTTATTTTATCACGTATATCTATCTATTGGTGTTTTATTGTACTTCCTTCCCTTTCTAATGTTGTTAAAGTGCACATCATTGCACGTACGCATGTCTAAGGTCTTAGTTTTAGTTATTTTATGTAACATTTTGTGTATATATATCATCGTCTCCACATTCGGCAGGTAAATACTTTGGTTTTAATTATTTTTTTAAATATATAACTACTAAAACTATATATTGAATTAGTGTAAATAACACTATGTTTATTTTGGTTTCCATCAGTATATAAATATTCATAAAATGTGTGTAGTATAAAAAATAATATTTTTATTTTAAAATTTCAACAGCATCATTTCACAATGTCTCTACATCTTTTCGTTTCATACAAATATGCACATTTAACGAGTTTTAAATCCCTCGTCGGAAGTAATGCTATACACATTTTTATTTTTGCAAAAGAAACCGCAAAACCGATTTTCCCTCCTGCATATTATTTCGCGGTTGTCAATCACAAAAAGCTTGGATGTGGGTCCATTAATATTCAACCGGCGGAGCTTCGATTTGTGCAGAATCTCTCTCTTACTCTCTTCCTCGCACATACGTTTCTAGGAACACGTACACCAACAGCCTTCTTTTTCTCCCATTCGGATGAATGGGTAAATAAAAATATGCACGTCGGTCTTGGCTCACAGAGGAATTTATTAAATTATCCTCAATTCCTCGATTCCACCAAAGCTATTTCGCATCGTTTTCTCCACATCTCTTTTTCTCATTCTTCTCTTTTCCTGTACCAAAATCAATGCAACTCACGATCAATAATGTGAATATTAATGGTTCAAAATTATAGGACTATTTATTTTAATTATTCTTTCTTTTAAAATAGCCTGAACGTTGCTATAGAATATCAATAATGTGCATATTAATTAAAGAATTTCAATTACAATACTATTTATTCAATTACTCTTTTCGTTCGGAATATTATATTCGATCAATAATACACATGGATTAAAATTAATGAACTATTTATTCTAATAAAAACTTTCGAGTTGAAATCGAGTTACATGTTTGAACCGAATTCTATGTAAATTTCAAGTGAATGCATTACTACTCTCATTAAAAGTTCTGTCGATAATAACACACATCTTTATAATATACATAATACGCGCATATAATTTCGGTAGATTTATGGTATAATGAGTGTTTTCAAAAACATAATTTTAACAACACTTAAAATTTTAGTTTCTGGTTGTGCTCATTTGGGTGGAATTAGAGTCAAAACAGATTTGCATATACAAAAGCACAGAACACTTCGTTTAGTTCTTAATTTAATGAAAAATACATACATGACAAGCACTGAATGAAACAACGTTCGATAAAGTTACATTGTTTTATAGTAGATTGGCAAATTTTGCATGAGGTCTCACAATATTATTACTTCCAATATTTGAAGATTGCGGTGTTCAACAATAAAATGTACGTTCATTTGAACAAAGAGAAATGTGTATATAAAAATCCAAATTAATATATTTATAGGAGCAGGAAGACCTTTTTTTCGGATGAGTGGAAACTTTCAAAAGGGACCACGGTTGGAGCAGGAACCGTGGTATTGTGCGATTTCAACGCACTAAAACCACTCCCCCTCAAACAAGCATGCAGGATCCATTGTCTTTCTGACCATGCTGTTTCTATTCGTGCAAGTTGTACCGCACTTCTGTCTCTTTGCTAGTCAGCTCGTTGCATCTCTGCACTCTGTTCTTCGAGCTGTGCCTTTCTTTCATCTTGCTCCTTTCTGCTCATTATGTCTTTGATATACCCAACTATGACATTCCAGCTCTCTTCGCTTCTCAGCATGATGTTGACCAGTTTCTCTAATTCCAACGTCTCTCCCAGCTTTGCCTCAGCCTCATGCTTCAGTATCGCCCACCTATGGGTCGTCGTCCTTCTCGCAATACCAACACTTTGGGGCGCTCTGCTTCGTTATGAAGTGGAGGTACTTCCCAAAGCAATCGTGTCCGGACAGAGCCTGCGTTACGTGGAAGGTTACTTCGACGTGCCTTCTTCCTTCCCATTTGGCCACATTTGGTATTAATCTTCTGGTCAACGCTCCTTTCGTTGACGCATGCCACCCTTCCTGCCATCTTAAGACTGTCTGTTCTCGTGCGCTGTTTCTGGTAATTCCGTCGTTTCTTCAACTGTATAGCTGCGCCCTTTCCTTGGATAGGAGTTTAATAGGTGGAATTCCCGCAATTACCAGGACCGCGTCTTCTGAGATAGTGGAGTAGGCACTGCACACTCGTATTGCCGCCTTTCTCTGTGCTCTCCCCATTATTGTTCTATACTTTGCCACATGCATGGCTTTCTCCCAGATTGGCGCTGCATACAACATCAGAGATTGCACAACGGTGCCCAGCAGCTTTCGTTTGCTGGGTTTCGGTCCTCCCATGTTCGGCATCAGCCTGCTTATTGCAGTGCAGGACGATGCTGCCCATTGTGCTGCATTGGTGATGTGCTGGCCGAAGGAGAGGCAACTGTCTATCGTCACCAGGTATTTCACCGACTTTTGAGGCACAATGACTGCTTCCGAGACTCGGAAGGTTATCGGTCTTGTTTTCCTTCTTCCAACCAGCAGTACTGCTTCTGTCTTTTCAGGTGCTAAGCTAAGGCTCTTGCAGGCTCATCCAGGCTTGTATGTTGCCACTGCAAGGTTTGCCAATTCCATCAAGTCCTCTTCAGGTCATCCGCGTACCCCAGCACTGTGACTCCTGCTAGTTGTTCGATTTGTAGGACGCCATCGTATGCTATGTGCCATAGTGTTGGTCCTAGCACCGATCCTTGCGGGACGACGCAGGTGATGGTCATTTCAGCCATTCCTTGTTCACTTCTAATTTTTAGCAGGAAGACCTGTAGACTATAGCCCTTTGCAGCAATTATATTTTTGTATTTCTTTACATTCAGTTTGTATTTTTCTTGTAGGTTAACCATCAGGTTAACTTACATTCGCTTAACGTAGGACACATTGTTTACGTAGACTAGCAGAAATAAGTCGATCTATGTTATAGTTGTATTTAACTGTTTAATAATTGATAATTTAGAATAACATAGATTTATGTGTAAAATAAACTGTAAATTCAAATATTCATTTATACAGTTTCTATCAAATTTATATATATTTTCATCAAATACGACAAATTCTTTACACATATTAAGCTAATTTTATATGAATCGAATGAACTTTCATTTGCTTAACGTACGATATATTGTTTGCTATTTATTAAAGATAAAAAGTGCTAATTCATTCTAGACTATATTGAAAGCACTGGAATAATTTTAGCGGATAAAACCAAGGTGCATTATTAATATAAACACGGCTATAATAAATATCAATAAATCCGTTACTAAATATTTGTTAATTTAATTTAATATATTTAATTCATCGAATTAAATATTAAAATTATGCATTTAAATAGTATGCTTAATTATTCTGATGGACAAAATAAAATTATGCATACTCCATTAATAATAATTATATAACACTTTGATGCGTATCAGATGTTATTGGACGAACGTTGTGTGTTATTATAGTTTATTATTACTCCTCGTTTTTAATGCATTTGAAATTTTCCAACGTTAATTATCTCCGATCTGTATTACCGTGCAACGTACCTAAATTTACAAACTGCCGGAAGCGGAAAATAAGCGAATGCAAATCCGAGTCGATGATTGGCGCTGCAAATTGATTAACATTTCCGAACATCAATGCTCTTACATTGATGAAGATGCGATTAAGTGAGGAGATTCAACGAGCAGCCACTCTTTCAATCTCTCCCCTTTTTTAAAATTCTATCCACGATTCAATCCTCAATCCATTTCTTTATGTCATTTTTCTCTCGGTCTCTTTATTTCTCTCTCATTCCATTCTACTTACTTTTCCGTTCCAAATAAAATTGGATTATTGTATGGACATGCACATCCACTACCAATTTAACTTGACTAATCGAATTTAAAATAAACTCAAATATATTTAGATTAACCTTATTTATTATGTATTTTCGATTATGATATTTCTGTTATAATTGTTATTGTCCAATTACAATATTTTTTTATTAGCATAAAATTATTTACAACTTGATCGTTATTGTTTTTTTAGGTCGTTTGGTCCAATCAGCCCAACTATATTATTTAGCTAACTGGAGTCTTTGCAAATCTGGTAGAATCCATAAAACCTCATGACAATACTTCTTGTTAGGATTGAACTAGCACCTTTCGCATCGAATTTTTGTGATGCAGGGACTTTTAACCATTCGGCTATGAGATGCTCTCATAATTATTATATAATGTCATTAGTTTTGATGTTCTTCTATTGAAGTTATTTAGGTAAATCTGCGAGATGATATAGCGTGTGAGCTTTATTTTTAACACATAAGTGTTTTATAGAATTATAGAATAAGTTGAATTTTCTAAATTTTGTTTATTATTACTATTATTAAATTTATTGCAACAACTACAAGAAAAAAATATGAACTAAAATAATGCTATACCCAGAAGAGAACTAAGAAAACGCGTATATGGAGTATAGACCATATGTTCTGCACTTCGTTTATGATTAATTTAATTCAAGTATATCTAATCCCTTTTTTACAATTATTTTAATCAAGAAACCATTAATTTGAATTATTATTAGAAACCCAGTCACTGACATTATCAATGTTTCATGTGTTAGCTGTTTTTTAACATTTTATCTTGATTTTACAAATCTGACTTTTTCTGCAATTACCATTTTAATTTTGACATCTCTCTTAATAAGCATTGGTAACTTTTTTGACTTTGTGAAATAAAAAATGATATAATTTGTATTTTTTGCGTAAATTTGACCATAAACCAACAGCTGCAAATAAAATTAAGTGCAATTCACTTCAATAGCTATAAGAGACTTTTATCATAAATCCATCGAAACAAAAGTAACTTAATTTAGTGCCAATTTAACATTTGTAATATATACAACTTTTTTTAAATTGTAGAATATAATATAAATTTCCTTACAGTAAAACCTCTCTGTATTAGTATTTAGATTATTTATTAATTTTACTTTAAATAAAATGTTTCGTGGCGTAAGTATATTTGTTTGTAAAATAAGACATGTTAGCTAAATCCTCGTGGGTTTATATGTGAACTTTACTTGGACTTTAGATGTTTCAATGAAGTTAGTTTAAGCGGATTTAGCTTGCATTACTTTTGTTTGATGCGGATATTAAATATTCAAGGAAGGAAATAGTACAGGCCCTAGTATTATTCTTTGTATTGATTCGAAATACATTACCGTGAATTATATAGGGCCGAAAGACTTAGGTCGTTAGCCCTTTAGTCACTTTTTGTGATTGATAAACATGATTATTATTATAAATAAATAACTTGCATTAAACATTGAAATATATATGCAATTTTATAAATTAAATATAAAAGTTTATTACAAAATGCTACTGACTTATTATTTAAAATGTCTTTGTTCTTATCTTGTATAATTTCATGTATATTCAATTGTAAATTTTACTTTTCTGTAAAAAATATACTTGGATAAATAATAATTTGGTGCTTGTGATAAATTAAAACATCTAAATTAATAAAAATAAAGTGAATTATTATTATATCACAAATTGTTCTTGAACAATGACGACGTTACACAGAGTAAATAAAAGTATTTTTCGTTTGCCTTTCTGGTTAAGCTACGATATTAAAATCCACACTGGAAAATGTGTGTAATATGAAGTTGGAAAATTATGTATGGAACTTTTTTCCTCCTTTTGCCCGAAGCCAACTCGACGTAGGGGGCTGCCTGTTCCGTGAATGAAAGTATTATAATAAAACGTCGGCTTTCCGCATTTTTTTCCCAGCTTTGGTATTACGTAAAAGTATACGTGTATGCGTATATACGTGTGTTACTTAAAGGAAATATTTTGATGTTGGCGATAAGATTGTGAATTCCTTGCGTAATTGTTTAATTATGCGAAAGGAGAACAGGCTGTGGGCGCCAGCCAGGAATTTCTATTCTGAACGTACTTTTCGGAGTTGACGATGCCCCACGTAATTTTCGTGCATTTTCGACCTCTTTCTGCTAAAATATTAAGATGAGGAAAAAAATATATAGATATACGCTATGGGGACGGTATATATATTGAAAATAATCAATCATATTTTATGCACGCTCTGAAATCATGGTCCTGTCACTATCAGATATAAATATCGGAAATATATGTTTTTTTTTTCGAGCATCGGAAAGAAATCTCTCGTATATTGGAAAATTTTTCCGAGAACGGCTGCACATTTATATTGGAATAAAAACAAAAATTGATGCTTTTAATCCATAAACAGTTTGAAGGCGTGTTGAAGTTTGCAATTACTGCGAAATTAAAATCAAGCACAACGCGTTGCTTTTTGTGTCCCAAATGTAATATAATATTATTTTTTTAAAGCATATCGATTTTATTTTTATTTATAGGAACGAATTTTCCAATTTTATATAAAAACTTTTACAATGGATTCCCGTCCGGGCACAAACGGATATTCCATGTCTGTTAATGTATAGTAAAAATATTATATTTTTATTTCAACATCTTTATTAGTACAAAGGGCTGTTGATCGAGGTATTTCTGCCCTTGTATTTTTATAATTTCACGTTTGATATTTGTTTTGAAATCCTGAAAATTGTGTTTTTTCATAAATCCAATCCGTTTTCTATATAATTGAATAATTAAATAATAAAAGAACTTTCGAGTGTAAAGACTGTGGTTAATAGCCCCTGTTAACAGATATAACAGTTGTTTTTTTTTTAATTTATTTAATTATTGTTGTTGTATATAAATATCTTGGTTTTGTTTATTGCAACAACTACTATAAGAAAACATAAAAACTAAAAAATATGGAAATACATAGAAAAGAAAAAGAAAATATATTTATTGCTATTGTTGCTAGGAGTTATAGACCATAGTTCTTTCTGCCCAGTTCTTCTTCTTTCAATCCGGCCATCTATGGACCACGCCATTTCTACTGCTTCTTGCTACATTAAGCATTAACATCCTCCCAGTACTTTCGGATTAGTTCTCGATACTTTTGTTTCCTTTATTCAGTTCACTTTTTGCCTGTTGGAAGCTTAGGCTTTTCTTAGAAACACCGGTGTACTGTTAATGGGGGACACGTTCCCAGATATTGCTTCCTGTAATTCCCGCTTCTTGCAAATCCTTGTACAGCTCAGTGAATCAAGTTCTCTAGGTGAAAATACTATTTGTCAATCACATTGTGTGCATTCTTCTGAAATGACAGTAAAAGATAATTTTCCGTTTCCTGAGGGTATAAGATATTATTTCTATGTGAGTGTAAATATCATGGTTGTGAGGCTTCTGGACAGATGACTTTGTGGTAGTGTCAAAACTTGGCATTTGTAGATAAGGATTTCTTGTTGTAAATGGAATTTGTTAGATTATATGCCATTTTATTTATTTTTGACTTGAAAGCTGCCTTCCCGGAGTCATTGAGGTCTATCCACTCATCCAAATATTTGAAAGCTTTCGATTGTTTGAATTTCCCACATCTAGCACTTTTGTCTCTTGCTTATTTATTAGTGATGAATTCTGTTTTTTAAATGCGATCTTTGCTGCTTGAATATGGAGTACACTAATTCTGCCTAGTTATTATTATTATTACAATTTTGTGATTATTTTTTCTTGAATCACCAATATTCCTAGTTGCATTGTTTATAGTGACATAAAGGAACGTTACCATTTACATTTACCGACATTTTATTATTTTGAAGTAACTATTGATCTATTTTTATTTGATAATTTGTATAATAATTTGAATATTTGTATAACAATTACAACATTATATAGTAAATTAATTGAAAAAATAAGTACGAGGAATATTCTGCAGAAAAGTGACAACTTCAGTGTTAGTACTTTTTATGTATTTCTTTGTATTCTTTAGGTTATAAATGAGGTAGAACTATCAAATTCTAGTAAAATTTATTTCTTGTAAGAGATTCATTTTCAAAAACAATTTTTATTTTTTAAATATTTTTACTATTGTAATGTAACTGTTACAATACATTTTATAACAAAAAATATTAGAGAATAAAACTAATTTTTGTTATACTTCTCACTTTCAAGACCGTACAATTTCATAGACTTTATATATCAGTCGTTGTAACATAATATTTCTGTATAACCTTTTATATTTTTCCTTGTTCTGTCGTGTATTCTTCAAATATATCCTTTCCTCCAAAGTTTCAGCAGATGCTTTTATATTGCGTGTCTCCGGTACATATTTCTCAACACCTGGCCAAAAGTCATTTTTCGTTGCCAATACTCCAATAAACTATTTGACCTAACAGAATTTATGAGTTATATAACAAAACTTATGTTAAACAAATATTATACAATAAGCATGTATTTCATTATTTTTTTAATGTTATATATTTTACATTTCTAACTATTTTGTTTTCAAATTGTATTATTATATAAATAGATGAATTATCAATTTTTGGATAAAACATTTAACATCAATATCGTGCACTATTTGAATCTTTAAAATGGTATAAAATAAACAAGACGACATCATTACAAAGAAGGTAAACCTATCACCTATCAATTAAAAATAAAAACAATACCAATTAGGAAACAAAACTTTCACTGTAGAGGACAAAATCAAATTCAAATATTTTGATAAGTTATAAAAAAAATAGTATGAAATATATTTTTTATTTATACAATACAATAATAATATAACAACATTTATAATTGGGTAACTGTTGTCCCTGCCTCATAAAATTCTGGTACGAAAGGTGGTGGTTCAAATCACACAAATACCAGTCAGCACAATATGGCAGTTAGGCTGATAAGGATCGAAAAGGTACCATATAGTAGATCATTTTAAAATATAAATACAGAAATATTATTGTTGGATTTCATTGATGAAATGGGTTATTTCATATATAATAATCTCCATAATTGGCTACTTCCTATATAATGGGAAGATGATCCTCTTGTTGCCCATGTTTGCATTCGAAACATTTGCATAGTGTTATGACGGGTCCTGCCGTAGGTGACTATTCTTGATTGCTGTGCTAAATTGGAGTGGATCTAGTTTGTGTTTATCATTAACTATATTGTAGTATTATTAAAAAATTATGTATTTATAAACAAAATTTAACAGTAATAACAATGTTAATAAATATAAATTGTATAGACACATTTATTGCTCATTTTTTTTGTCAGAAAAGTCCTTAGGCTATGACAAATAAATATATTTAAATTCAAAATCATATGATAAAGTCAAAGTTTACACACATTAGTTTTTATTGTCACATTTTAAATTGACGTTCTTGTCTATTAGTATTTATTACGTGACATTGATAAGGGTACATTTACAGAGAATGATTTTATTCTGCTGCTAATGGCAGAATAAAAAAAGATGTATTTTTAAATAAAAAAGAATATTTTTCTTTTGATTGTTACATTAATAAAAAAAATTATTTAAAAAGTAACTTCAAATATGCAAAAATAATTTTAATTCATTTTTTATTCTATATTTTTATAATTTAAATTGAATGTTCCTTCGTTTTTAATAATAATATAATAATAACACATATTCCAACAGATGCAAACCGATCGAAAAAACATATATATCAATAGTGAGTGCCTATTAAAATAGAAACTAGAAAAATTATAAGTTGGGAATAATGTTATTAAGTTATGGAGATTTATAAGAATGTTTTATAGAACGTATATATTTGAATATTCTGCAATGCATTACAATCGGATGCATACGTACAAAAGTGATTTTTCTGTACAAATGCAAAAAAAAAAAACAGATAAATGTATGCAAAATAAATATAAGGTTTAATTAGTTTTGATATGTTGAAACCGGATTATAGTAAATATGTTTGTTAAGTAAAGACGAATTAAATAATGAAAAAGATATTTTGTTGACATTTAAATTATTTTGAATATTTATGAAATAGAATAATGATCATCCGGAACTTTTTAATAACTCATATAGGAAATCTGCAATTAATAAAACTGTATTAGAACTAACTGATCTTCATTATAATATACATAGTACATACTGAAGCATGAATATGACAATTTAATATCCTATACTTCTTATTACGCTATCAAAATGTATATCCTGTTAAATCCAGTTAATGACAAATCGGTATGCGGTTTTGCTCATGAAATAGGTGCAGCGCGAATAGGTTTTGTTTCGTTGGAATAGTTGGTCTCAGGGTAAGAGCGTAGTTTATACGGCGCATACAGTGTAAGTG
>JAFMTC010000480.1:424195-518901 GCA_018845635.1 Nicrophorus orbicollis
TGCCTAGATAACATAATTCATGGTTATTAACAAGGGGTCACCGAGGAATTGAACCCGCACTTCCTTGTGACACGATTTCGCCCTTAGGAATTGCACAATAAATTCCGTCCGCACACTTATACACATTTGCATTGCGTCACAGTTTGATAATATGTATAAGTGTATATATATATATGTACAGACATATGTATGTAAAACGGGAATTAATGTATATGTATAAAATATAAAATACGATTCGGAAACGATGAAAAGTGTTTAGGAATGAAATGTGCATTAAATTGTACGTGTCTGGAATAAATGTTTCGCTAGTGACAAAAGAAAGCCCGGGGATGCAAGTAAAAAGAGTGTGGGTTGGGATGCAGAGGAAAAGAGTAAAACATTCCGAAGAGGAAAGTAAAACAACAGCGAAACACTGGGAACGCGTGGATACATGTGTGTTCTAAAATCGATGTTGGTGTCGTTGCATATTTCCTTTCCAATCTCGAACCAAACTTCAATTCAGAATTTAATCAGACCTGTATTTTCTTATTTTCTTAACTACTTTAATCAACGAACACTTTAGAATCGATTTTAAACTGAATCATGAATTTTCTAAAAACTTACTTCATTGTTCATGTTGCATCTTTTTAAAAGAAAATTTTACACAATCTGTACTTTCAATTATTTACAACAGTAAATACTTTTACAGAACGGGAAAATATATTTTTGATAGTTTCGTTGGATTATTTAAATTTAGGTTTGCTTTAAATATTGGTATAATTAAACAATAATTCTCATGACGAATTTTCAATATTTATGATTTTTTTAAATCATAATTTTTTGTTTTTATTTAAAGCCTGTCAATAGCTCGTTGTAACAGATGTTGCAATAACAATTATTATTATATTTAACTAAAAGTATACTTCTTTCCCTTTTCTTTTTCTATAAAATTAACTTCCATATTCGTATCATTCACATACCCGATTATTAAGGATATTCATTGAATAACCTTATATAATCAAATTATTGTGTAATAGATGCTGTTTCTATATGTCACGGATTTTCTAAAAGCAACTGTCAATTTTTGATACTACGAAAATCTTGAAATATGCTCTCACATTTCTTGGATAAAATTTTGAAAATATGGTTTTTTTTTTAGAGAAATAGTTGGTATAATTGTTTGGCTCTTGTTATTGTTGGTAAGTTAGGCAATAATTGGATCTGTATTACTTCAGAATACATTTATATTTTCTCTTCTTAGAAACCGATAGTTTTAAAAAGCTAATAATAATGTTTTTGGCCGCACTTACATTTGTTGGGAAATTTCTGATTGCATATTAAAAATGTATATTTGTACGTTATATAGGTAACAATCTTATAGGTAATATAAATTTATTTAAATTTACATTAATGTAAGTTTGATTGACAGAAAGACTTTTAGCCCAATTTGTGGCAAATGTTTAAAGAAATAAATTAAACTCTGATATATGAATAAATTAAGTAAATTTTACAAGTAATACATTTCTAAAGAAGTGCTCTATATTCACAAGTCTGTTCTCAACGATTCGAAGTATGAAATTTTAATCTCAAAATGTCTGAATTAAGAACAATTAAGAAAGGCATATTGTAAGAGATCTTAATTGTGCTTCAAGAAGTTTGGGGTAGTTCGTGATGTCGGTTTGGCCTAATTAGTGAAAACTTTCAGGCAAAGACAATTTCGTCATTCTGCGGGGTGCATTAGGCCGCAATTTCGGTTCCATCTAGCGGCTGTACGCGTAGCATTGGGAGCAGACATATCGCAAAATTAAATTTACGGTGCATATCAAAACCGCTTCGAACCATCAAAGGGTCGTTCCTGCGTGGAACTACCGAGACTAACTATAAATTTGAATCAGGAAACCGGAACTACAATTTGGACGAATGTTTTTTGATGTGAAAAAATATCCAATTAGGGATTAGGGGGCCACCGACGGTAAAACAACTTTATATGTTCTATAAAACTGTTGCTCCACAAGGACTGGAATTAAATACCAATTTTATGGCACATGATCGTTACACACTTTTTATATTTTCTTATGGGAAAACTTTTCTAATTCCCACAGAAAATAAGTTTATTACACGATTTATTAATCTTAAACAAGGAAATAATTATGAAATGAACAAAAAAAAGAACATAATCCTATTTATATGTATAAAATTAATATTTATTGAAATAATTAGTTAAACAAATAATAAATCAAAACATATTCTTCCAATAATTAACGAAACTAATATATATTTTATTATAATTATCTAAATACGTTATATTTTTACGGCATGTAAAAATATAACGATCAATTAATAATATCTAATATCTAAATTTTATTTTTGATGCGAATAGATCAACATATATTGTAATATAAAACCTACTTAATATGTATTCCATAAATATTTTACACCCATTATCAAAGGTAATTCAAGTTTGCTTAGTTCTCCATTACATCATGTGTTTTCACTTTGCATAATAAAGTGGAATTCGCTTAAATGGTACAGAGCAATCTACAGGTGTAGTAATTTATACTGTCTATTAATTATTTATGAGTATTTGAAGTAAGTACATTACAGGCTTTATATTTACATATAAAATGATATATTATAGAGGAAAATTTGAAATTTGATTAACTAAAGAGGATTTTTTAGACAACAAAATGAGAAATAGTTCGGTATATGAATAAATCTTACAACAAATATCAATGATTTTTATGTTCGGACTGTTGACAATTAAGGATAGTGATTCGGTTAATTTCGGACGATAACCTTCTTTATAATGAAAAAGTTGTAAATATATATAACATGTAATTGTATAATATTTATAATATATATTGTTATTATTATTTATAGAATATAAGTGAAGAGGTGAAGAAAAATATTCTTTTAATATTTTTGTTTATATAAAATTATTTATTTTAAAGTTAAATTAATGATTAAGAAACGATGCCTTAAATAAGTTATTGTCAGTATAATGAAGAGTAATTTATTTGAAGGATTAAGGAGATGGTTAATGGGGTGTCTGATTTTGGTGAGGAGGGTCTCGGTACTAGGGAAGGATAACGAAGCCACAATCAAGGATCGAATGGTACAAGGATTTATTAATGAACATGTTAAACTGGATGAGTCTTAGATTTTAAATGTTTGGAATTAAGTTTAAGATCGATGAAGATTCTAAGGAATTTTCAAGAAGGGTGTAAACGTACTAATTAAAATTGTTAAGGTAGTTTAGAGGAATGTTGAGGATATTTTTCATTTTAAAAGCATATTATATTATTGGAAGAAATAGCTATTATAATAAATTAAATTATTTTTATTTAAACATCTTTATTGGCAACTAATTAGTCCATACGGTTTAAGGTCTTTCTTGACAAAGAAATTAAATATTACCCTTAAAATAAACATTTTCTAATGTCTAGTTTAAATAAAATCTGAGAAAATAAATAATTTTATTAAGAAAAATGTATGAAATAATAATATAACATCTATATAAAAATTGTATGTGAATATAATATACTCATAAACTTTATATTTTTTATAAATCGTATGATCATTAAGTAGTTCTAAAAGTAGTAAATAGTTCATTGTTCAGTTAAATTGTAATTTGAGTATAACATTAGTGTAATATTTTAATGTCAAACATTAATATAATAATATATAATGTATAATAATGTTAAATACTTGTATGTGTCAATTTTGTTAAAATATTTGTTGATTTTCACGGCATTTTTATTTCGCTTTTGCACGGATTTTTTAGAATATCATACCCCGATTTATATTGCAATTTTACACGTTTTTCAAAACAATGGATTTTGTATGTACAATAACATTTTTATTCATGTCATTTACAAGATTTTGAATTATATGGTTTACTGGGTAACCTAGTTTTAGTGAAAATTGATGTATTTTCATATACTAAAATCTCGTTTTCTTTGCGATAACCGCTAAATGGAATAACATTTAAAGACACTTTTAAATATAATAAAAAGTGTAGTAATTTCTGGATTTCAATACTGTCGGGATTATGGTTTTCGGGATTTCGAATGTCGGAATTAAGATTGTCGGGAATTAGATTTTCGGGATTTTGATAGGGACCGAGTAAAAATTTAAATTTTGAAAGTTTTAGGCTTCTATTGAACATGTTGTATCGAATGAGTGTTAATCAATGAAGCAGTAAACGTATTAGACTTACTAAAAATATTGTTTATATAATAATTCTAATAATAATAGTATATAACAATTATTCTGAGATCTCATTGAGAAAAGTGAATAAAGTATTGTTACACTAACATAATTGATTTTCTTATTAAATGATAATTAGCTATGCTTTTTTGCGTACATGATTTCGTTATCGTATGTTGATGTTATTATTATGTTGTTGGCGGTTAGTAAATGGCGAAGCGTGCAGTCAATTTGTTCAACTGTTGATGGTTTCGGTGGAGCAGAGGCACGCAAGAAGTCGATTTATCATAAAACGAAATCGAAAACAAATGGAATAAGTTTCATATAAAGGGAAATAATGCCTATACCCACTGAACAATACAAAGAAAAATAGGCTGAAATACATATACAAACAAGAATCAAGTAAAGCTTTATTATATTTACCAAACATATCATTTGATAAAGATTAATATATTTTTATATATAAAGCTATTTAGATACCCTGCACAACTATGTAAATTTCTTATTTTTTTATTTCAATGTTTACTATTAAATCACATTTTGTGCATAATATTAAATAAATTTATTCAATGATAAGTCATGAAACCCAGTGGGGTTGGTTGTCATATTTTTCTATATTATTCATAATAAAACTACGCCCTAAATGTAAGAGGAAAGTACTGTTTATTGTAATTAAAAAAAATTTATCTGTAACTACTAGCCCCATCTCACTTAATTTTATGGAAGTTAATGTAGTAATTTAATTAATTATTATAATATATATAATTTAGGCCTATATCTCAGGTTTTGACTAACATATTTATTTAAATAAAAAATAAATACATAAAATCGAAATAAATGTTAAAATAAAGTACTTCCACAGAAATAACATTTATTTAGATTAATTTAAATTCAATCAAAATGAGACAAAGTCCTGAATGTGACGAAGGTAGCGAATAAGGAAGTTTCTCGACAATATTTGTTTGCTCGAATCGTTTTTACTTATATGAAAATGTCTGAATCGTCTGGAACTATTTGGAGCGTTCGAAACTAATTTAAATTAAGTCCAACTAATATGTAAAGTTGTGCTTTCATTAAATTCCAATTAAAATTAAATCTCGGAAGAGCAACACAAAGAAATCTGCTCGAGATTATCACATGCATCTGCAGAAACGCATTGTTCGGAATCGTACCTTTTTTATCTGTCCATAAGCTCGTATGAACTAAGTATGAACTCGAGCACGGATTTTCATTTAAAACATTTCCTCCAGGGTTGAG
This sequence comes from Nicrophorus orbicollis, assembly GCA_018845635.1. Classification (NCBI taxonomy): domain Eukaryota; kingdom Metazoa; phylum Arthropoda; class Insecta; order Coleoptera; family Silphidae; genus Nicrophorus; species Nicrophorus orbicollis. The sequence continues at coordinate 429,641 of JAFMTC010000480.1, forward strand.
CACCTAGCAAATCCTTTTAATACGTATTAAGCTGAGAATGCTCGAGATGGATTCGTTTAAAGTTTAAAGGATTAATACATATTTAATTCGGTTTTGCATTTCATTACATTGAATGTTTTATGAATTTAATGAATTTATTAGCGAATTTATTCTTACTTGATCTTAAGTATTTTAGACTATCAGTCTTCTAAGACTATCGACCATTGGTCTTTCCGCCCATGAATTTTATATACAATTTAGAAACTAAGTGAATACTATTATATACCAATTACATAAGAAACAGAAAAAAAATATACAAAAAACAGTAACCTCTGGGAGAAGGAAAGAGCATAATTATAGGGACAATAGATACTGGTATAGGGTAAGTCTGGGATACTTATATTTAGGAGGGTTTGATAGATTTCTAGGGATACACAATTTGGAGAGAGAGAGAGAGAGAGAATAAACTTGAGTCTTCTGAGATGAATTTACGGGAAAGGGAGAAGTATCTATCGAGGACTGGAACAATTTTGGTTTTGAATTAAAGGTCATTTGGAGGGTTGTGAAGCGGGTTGTTTGGATGGCAGATTCTGGATACGAAGGGAGGAACGTTCGGATAAGGAGAGACTTTTTAGAACAGGATGTTCTAGTATTGGACGCCAGATGGATTTATAGATGGATGTTTTATGTTTGATGGATATTGCAGAACTACGGAATGTTAGAGATCTTATCTTTATTTTGGATTTGAATTATTTTGAATAGAAGTTAAAGCTGAGTTTTGGATCTAGCAGGATTCCTAAGTATTTCACGGAGGGCGAAGGGTAAATGGGAAGGTTACCAAAAGTAATATGATGCAATGCAGTGGTAGGGAACTAAAAGTTGTGTTTTAACGAATTTATTTTTATACGCCATTTGTTGTACAAGGATAAGGATATTGAGAGGAGGTGTTGAAGGTTTTAAATAGGAGCTTTACGCATGGTAATTTAATATATTTATCAATTAATTATAATTGAAAAATTCTATAAAAATTGATAACTCAATTTAAATATATTACAGTTGAGTTTGTGCTGACCAAAGTATATATAACATTTATAATGGAAAGATGATGGTGAGCAATAAATTGTAAATGCAGTATAGTGATTGTGAGTGTGGATGATGTTCAAAGTGGTTTGAAATTCATGGCCTGACAGGTAATAGAACTTGCCAAGTTTCCAGCATGTAAACATATATTACATGTTAATTTCGATTCGTGCTCTTGCTTTCCTATTCAGACCTCTCCAACGTAATATCGAGATGCTATTAAGTGTATTTTCCATGCCTACCCTTCAACAAACCATCACTTTCCATATTCGCATAAGGGTCACGGACGCAATTATTATATGGTATATTTATTAAAATATAAACACATTTCTAATTACAATTTCATATAAATTTAGTCAAATGGATAATATGATCTATTTTTAATAATGATAAAATAAAAATTTGAGTTTTTAGATTATTAAAAACATATTAATGCTACTCAACCAAATTTTCAGTTTTTTACAAAAATAGAATCTCAGATATTTATAAAAAATAATTTATCATATAGTTATAATTTTAATTTATTTTTTAAATGTTTAGTAAGGGCTATGAATGAAACTTAATAACCATTTTTTTCTAGATTTATTTCATTACTATAACATAAATATCTCTTGGTTTTATCCGTTTTTGAATATATATTACTATTATTTTTACGAAAGTTAAAATATTCTCTTTTATCGTATATCAAATTACTTTATATCCTTTTTACTATATTATTGTAACTACATGAAAAAAAATCAAACTAAAATAATGCAAATACACAGAAAGAAAAAAAATATTATCATTGCTCCAAAAAGGCTATAGACCATAGATCTTTCTGTCCCCGTTTTACTGTTATAGTATAGCAATATTATAAATGTTCTTATTAAATATGTTAATTTAAAATGATAAATGGTATTTTAGCCAAAAGAACTAAAATATCAGTAAATTGTATAATTATTGGTGTATAGTATTTTTAATTAAATATGTTACATAAATTCTGCAATATTTCAAATTCTTATATAAATAGCTTCTAAATTTTGAGTATGATTTGATATATTTCAACAAAACTTTGGTGATTCAAATTAATACCATTATTCTAAAATGTTCTTCATGACATACATTTATTTTTATTGAAAAATATTTATATATTTAAATAATAGTATGTATGTATGTATTATGTATGAATGTAATATTTCTATACATAAGAAAACTTGTCTTAGAATTGGTGTCTACATTTATAAGATTGTTAAAAATCATAGGAAATTATGTAATTTATATAATGAATTTCTATTTGTTTTGTATTATATATTTAAATTTATTTTTTTCAACTCAATATTACAACAATTAATGTAAGTATGTTTTTGTAAGATATTACAAATTACTATGCAGTAAATTAAAAATCTGTATTTTTTTATGTATACTATTTAAATATTCTAATTCTTGTGCTCTTTTTTGGTTAAAGTAATCTTATTGCCTTTTATGGAAACCTTTATTTATTCATATATGTAATTGTAAGCTTAGTAAGTACTATCTTATATATTTTTAGATACTAAAAATAATCAAATAAATTAGGTAATGATAAAATTTAGACATAAGTTTCCATATAATATAAGATAAGATATTGTAAAAGAAATAAAATATAAAATATATCTGAGAACACCTAATGTATGAGTTTTCACGTAAATATGTTAAGAACAGCGTTCCATTTTATACGCTGTGTGATTTTATTTCCGTGCATGCTGTAAAGTGCAAAGGATTTGGTTTGACACGTGTCGGCGGTGTGGTTTTACGGCATCGAAACAAGTCGATGTGTGTATCGATGCACGTCTTTCTTCATCCAGAAGGTTCTGCAAAATCCCATCCGTTTCGGTGCGTCAAAAGTGGATTGATAGCGTCATCAAGATCATACGTGTCTGTCGGCATTCGAATGGTATTTATTTGTAAAGCCAAGCCTCGCATACGAATTCCTAGCTACATTTATGTGTACATGTATATATGTACGTAGAGATATAATTTATGTGTTCGCGATTCAGAATGTCCTTTTAGGAGGAGTCTCGCTCCGTCAGTTTGTAACGAATTAACAAGAAAACGGGACGACCGGTTTTGGTGGAGGACATAAATTCGGGGCGTTTGGATTATATATGCTCCAGTTTGGAAGGTAAATCCTTTATCCTCCAGGCTCACTTAACCCACCCTCCCGCCTTGCGATGAACCCGAAGCTCTCGGATCAAAGCAACAAGAAGTAATGAGAAAAAACGCGACCACATAATCACGCACACAAATCTGGCGATCGGAGCTCTCCGGCTTCGATCCGAAATTCAACCTCATGTTTTTGCAATGTTCTATTATTGTTTTGGTTAGCTGTGTTCACCCACAGTTACCTCTATTATTTTACAAAACATTATTAGTAATTCCTCACATATATTACCAACATGTTATATTATTATTATTACAAAACATATCCTTACTTGAAATTACAATATTTAAATTTGGGAAGTAAGACCTAAGATCTATTGCCATTTGCAGCAGGAGCAATAATTACATTTTCATTTTCATTCCATTATCTTAAATTTGTATATTTTTCTTGTAGTTATTATTGCAATAAATATTATTATTATGAATCTTTAAATTAAGTTATCAACAAAAAATGAAAATGAATCTATAATTTAAAAATAACTTAAAACATATAGAAATTATTGAATATCTCTAAATAACTTAAATTATTAAAAATATTATTTAATTGTTGAAAATTTGTTTGCTTAACGTCTGTTTTTATTTACAATCTCTTTTATAACAAAATATTCAGTAAATGGTTTAACGGTTGACAAATGACAAATTAATATTGGATAGCGCTTAATTGCTAATTAGATGTTAAATCTCAGTGGTGGATCCAGTAAATTACATTATTTCAGTCGGTTATTTGTTAAGCTATTATCAAGAATATTGATAGCTAAGTTATTTGGATGTTTTTCTAGCCTATTTTGGTATCTGCTACTATATTTCATAATGGCTTCCTCCACTGTTTCTATTTGAAGATCCTCTTGTATTCTCCTGTTTGTTATGTACCATAGAGCTCCTATGATTCTTCTTAGGCTTTTCGACTGGAATCTTTGTATAATAGCTATATTAGATTTGCTAGTGCTTCCCCACAGCTGTATTCCATAGGTCCAGACTGGTTTTAAAATTACCTTATAAATCAACAGCTTGTTTTCTTTTGAATTTTGTGAGTCTTCTCGTAGTAGCCAGTACAGCTTCCTGAACTTAATTTCAAGCTGTTCTCTTTTTGCTAAGATGTGGTCTTTCCAGGTTAATCTTCTATCCAGATGCACCAGCTATTTTTAAGGTTATTAGCCGTCGGTAATATTTTTCCGTTGTTAGTCAGTCATTGGTGGGCAGTAGTCTTTTCTCATAGTTAAAGTAACATGCACTGATTCTGACGAATACTAAATAGTTAATTAATTATAACTTTTACATTCAGATACTGTTTTATGGATAATTTCCAATGACTTATAATAATAATGTAGCAGATATAGACAGAAAAAATAACAAAACCAAAAATGAAAACAACTGTTACATCTGTTACAAAGTGCAACTGACCGTAGTCTTTCCATTAATGTAAAATGTACAGTATCATTAAATAATACTAAAAAACAAAATAAAATTCTAAAAACAATTTATTTTGAAAAGTATTTTGCCGAAAGAGAAACACTCAAGGTTACATTGCGATATTATTCATCTCTATGTTAATAATAATTCTTTTAATTGTTACTGTTACAAACAGTTAAAAAAGCAAAACATATTCATACAATAATAAAAGTAATTAAATTATATAAAAAAAAACAATAGTTGTAAAGGGCCTTAGCACTTTCCGCTCGTTAGATTCTAGTATGTCACAATAATAATAATATCTATTGCAACTACAATTACAAAAAAAAGAATACAATAAAAATGAAACGTAAACAAAGAAAACTATATATTACTATTACTCCTTATAATCTAATGTATAATGTATCACTATAAAATATATTAAATGTCATATAAAATAATAATTGTATTGATTAAATAGTGAATTAAATAAATATATCACACTATAATAAATTATATCACAAACATAAAAAGTAATAAAAGTGTATTAGATATTAATAAAAAAAATAATTCATAAATAAATATTTTTAAGGATTTCTTTACAAATACTGATATTGTTGCGCCATGGATATGTGACAGCCATGGAAATAAGGTGAAGTTGAAAAGAGTGAAGTGAACAGTTAACATAGAGAGATTAATAAAAGTAGCCAAAAGCCAACGATTTCTTTATTTACCACCACAACTTGGTCCTTTGCCACAACAACTGAATCATATAAATTTGAAATACTTTAAGAATGTCTTAAACAGTGATAAGTAAATTGACTGCTTTTGAGATTTGTTAATAAAAACAATTAAATTTATTAAATCATTCACACAATATTATTATTAAACATATTTAAAGAGTTCAAAAACTAAGGTCTTTCTGCCTGCTACAAAGAACTATTAACAATATTTTTAAGCCCTATTAATTTATTTTTGTAAATATTAAAAATAATGAAAAAAATAATTAACTCTTATATTGGAATTAAGAAAGAAAATAAGAAAATGATCAATAGCTCGTTCCTACATTTTAAATAAATGTTTGTTTTGTTATAAAAATATATAAATATATGATTGATATCAATTTATAATAATTTAAATTGAAAATTTCTATCTTTTTTTTCTTCATATAATTGTATAATTATTAAAATAAACATTGTTAATATTATTAGGTACACAATGAAATATAGTAATGTAAACAATATGCAATTAGGTCGAAATACAATTATTTTGTAAACATACAATATCCGAGAGTATCAGAATATTCATATCAAATGCGCATACCAATTCCGCTCGAAACGAGTTTATGTTCAGTGTAAAATGTTTAATGTAAAATTTTAATTAAAAATTCTAATTGGCATAATTGTGCTATTGAAAAATGAAAATGTATCAATATTATAACTTATAGCCGCATGGCTTGAGTCGTGTTTACAGATCGGGGAGACACAAGTCACATACGCCGATTACCGATCAAAAATACAACACAGAGTCTTGTGATCCTAACAGTCATTAAGGATTAGTTATCAATGGGCTGTCGTGTCCCGGGATGGAATATCTCTGGATACTTGTGGAAATATCTTGTTGTTTGTCGATGTGGAGTTTTAGTGGGTTTTTAAGACTTTATTTGATACAATTATAATAAGAGTTCTTAATTTAGCTTCCAGTTTCTTCTTTGAGACGTAGACTAAAACTAAGAGTAACTTATAATTATTAAAGTATCGCCTTATAAGAGAGAAGCGAAACGATTATAGAAGAATATTTGGGGGTGGAGACTATGGTTGGTCGTAGGGTTGACGTCATTAATACATGTGTGACGGATGCGAGGGATCATAGGGTCATTCGCTCCCCTAATGGAGTGGTGACGTGCCTACAGCCATTTCTTAGGATGTGGCCCTAGACCAGCGTTTTCCAATCTGGGAGGCGCGGACTAGTCTAAAGGGAGCCGCGAAAATTAGTCACAGTAATCAATTTTTCAAATTACTGCTAGAATTTTATTATTTTATGAAATGGATTAGGGGTGGGGAGGCGCCAAATGGTTAAATATTTTTATGGGAGGCGTAGTAACATCAAGTTTGGAAACCGCTGCCCTAGACTAAGCACATTAACACTTAATATGAATACAATCGGTATTCATATCAATGTTGATTAACAGGTCGGCTACGACATATCAATTACTCTTGGATGAAGAGGTGACAAAATAAATAGTTGCCAATAGCCATCCCTTAACATGCGGCAAGATTAAATATAATTAAAGTATAAATGAATACAATCGGTGTTAATATTGATTAAACAAAAATTGTTATAAAACAGGTCGGCCACGACACGGCCATGGTTCTAAATAAGTATCTGCAAGGATGGGTGATTTTCCGAAAGTAAATGACGTTGCATAGAGATTCACAGAAAAAAAATATATATATAACTTTTTTTAATAGTGACTAAATACATATTTGAATCAAAGAGAAATTAAATTGAAATCGGCATATCTACGGGAATGTAGAAGTCTTTGTTATATTATAAGTTATACGAGAAATAATTGGTTATTCAAGCACAGCAACATATCCAATCTTTATGCTCCTAGTGTCCCTTCATTCTTGGCTGTTGTTACTTTTATTTTTTATAATTCACCCGAAAATTAAAAAACGTGCCTATCCTTGGTATGCGTGGTCATGCATATTTCTACCGCGCTCCGAAATATTTTATTCTACAGGATTTTGTTTATACTTCGAGTAATAGACCAAGTGAATAAGGGAGGAAAGAAAAATAATTGGCTTAAAATAACAAACGATGTTGTTCGGAAGGAAGTAATCATATTCTTTTGTTAGTTTATTATTTCCTTGTTAGGAATGTACTACGGAAATTTAAAAAAAGATATAATATTTAAAGACGTATATTTAAAATTGGATTACTATAATATTATTTACAGAATATTTATATAATGATTGTTTGGGGTTCGATCTCAGCGGATTTACTAATAATTTTCCAAATAAAAGTTAAATATTTTTTATTCATCAAAGATCTTTTAATTTCCTTTATATAGTCTACATTTGTGTGGTATTAACGTACTCAATTAGTCCTGCTTACAACAATATTTCTGTAATTACTAGAGTCTTTATCCTCAAAAATTCATGAAATATATGTATTATAATGAATGACCTCACATATTGATAGAAATCATTTTCATGGTTACAAAATGACGAGGCAAGAGATTTTGTGAATTCTGATTGTTGTAATACAGATAATAATAATTTTAGAGCAAATATACCCGACATATACCTATGGTCTATATTATTATGTATTTATGGATTAAAATATATTTCTTTACTTTATACATTTATAGAATATATACTTTTTTTGTAGAGGAGAGGAAACCTTCTATAAGGACCACGTGTAGAGTCGTGTTACTGTGGGAGTTTTACCCACTAAACCCTCTCTCCTTCTTCGTCAACATCCAGGTCCTGTATCTTATTACACCGCTGCAATGCTGATCGTCTTTGCTCACTTGTTCCATTGTTTTGCATCAGTGCTGGCATCCACTGCCACTATCTTGATTGGTTCTTTGCAGTCTCCGTTCATCTTCTTCTTTAGTCGAGAGCACCTCCGACACATACTCAGATATGATCGCTCAACTCTCTTCGCTCTTTAAAATTTCGCCTTCGCCAATAAGTCCTTCGGTTCCAGCAAGGCACCCAGTTTAGACTTTGCCTCATGTTTCATCCGTGTCCATCTATTACACCTAAAGAGTGTGTGCATTGGGCTGTCGTCCTCACAGTATCAACGCATTTCATCCTCCTTCTTCGCGATGAGCTCAGATGGCATGTTATTTTCCCGTGCTTCCTTTTTATCCAGTGCTCTATTTCTGGAATTAGGCATCGAGTCCAGGTTCTCTTCTCTGAGGTATGCCATTTTTCCTGCCACTTTTGCAGTAATCTGGTTCTGGCATCTTGTTTGTTTATCCCGCTCTGTCTCTCACATCTTTCCTTAACCAGGAGTTCTATTGGTGGCACACTAGTCAATACTTGTACAGCATCCCGAGAAATTGTTCTGTAGGCACTGCTTTTCACGCTCATTCCTTATTCCCATATAAGAGCAGCGTACAACCTTATAGATTGTGCCACTGCACCCAACAATTTTTTCTTGCCCTTTGCCCCTCCCCTTTTTTGCTACTACGTCCAATACAGAATATATTCTACATATTGCATTATGTTTAGTTAAAAGAAAAATAAAATACAATTATTACCACCGTTGTAAAGGACTATATGTCTTTCAGCCCAATGTTTAGTTAATATTCATATTTATTGAAATATAATAATACTAATTACATTTATTGCAACAAATACAAAAAAATAAGTCAATACAATAAAAAAATAATAAATGCAAAGGAAAAGAAAAAATACAATGCTTTTTCTGCAAAGGGCTATAGACTATAGACCAGAGGTTCTCAACTTATTTACTGTGGTTTATTTATATTCAAATTATTAAATGAAAACAATCTAAGATATAAGCAATCAACAACAATCAAAATTATTGAATGGTGACCGGTCCGCGGCGATGAAAAGGTTGGGAAGCACTGCTATAGACCATAGGTCTTTCTGCATAGAAAAAAGTAAATATTAAAAATTAAAGGACAAATTAACTAATATTTTGCATTTATTGTAATTGAATTTATACACAAATCAAAGAATGTTTTCGATTTTCAGTAAAAATACACCTTGCATAATAAATAATCAGACGAAATTTACATAAAGTTCGATTTATTTGAGAATATTTACATTTTCTATCACAATTTATAGTATTCAATATTTAATAAATTTCAAATATGTAGGTGAATATATTTTTTTATTTGAAATTCGATCGGAGGTCGATTTGAATATTTTATTTGGCGCGAAAAAAAAGCATTATTTATTTATCAACGCGCGTGTGTTGTGTGCAGGGAGGAAAGCGAGGTTTGCCTGGATTTTGTCGCATTCCCTCGGGAGCTTTGCATCTCAGCCTCAACAAAAGGACACGCGTCGTCCAGGTAGCCATTGCTTTAAGGACCCTTTAAATTATGTATGCCGCGTTTCAGGCACGTGAAAATATTCATCCGACACGAGCATTCTCAAAAACGAACCCAATAACAGTAATTGCTTCTTAGGACAAGAGAAAGAGTCCTATTCAACGAGGAAGCTAGTGTGAAAAAGTCATGCATTGCGAGCATTTTCTCAAATAGATACTTTGCCGGATATGACACTTTAACATCAGATGAATCTCGTTATTCCAACTAGAATGTTATACTTAAATATATGCATTATAGTAGATACTTTTCATGTTTACTTTTATTTTGTTATTACATATATTTAGAGTTTCTATTACTATTATTTAGAAATATTAAAAAAATTAAACCGGAAAGACGATGATCAATAGCCCTTTTTAACAGTTATTTTTTAGATTTGTAACAAATTTATATAAATACCTTTTATTTTCATCTGTTTGTAACTTCTTCAATTGCAAAATTTATGAAACTCCTATATTAACAACGTAAAAACAATAAAATTGCAATACTAAGTATTATTTGCTACTATAACAGTTCATAGTATTTTTTGCAATTGTTATTGTATGAATTTAATATAATAATAACATAAACATTCAACTGTAAAAAAGAGATATTGAATGCTCTCTTTCCGTCCTATTAACATTTATATGATTTTTTTGTTATATATTTTTGTAACTTTTATAATAAATATATTTGAGTTCTCTACCATCGTATTACATCATCCTCTCCCCGTATTACTTTTGGTAACGTCCCCATCTATCCGTCGCCCTCCGGGAAATCTTGCTAGATCCATAACTCAACTTTAACTTGTATTCAAAAGAACTCAAATCCAAAATTAAGACAAGATGCCGCCACTTCCGATCCCTAACTTTCAGTAGTTCTGCAATATCCATCAATTGTAAAACATCCAAACTATAAAACCATCTGCCGTCCAATCCTCGAATATGGTTTCCCCTTCTTCCCAATGCCGGAACTCTGTTCTGAAAAATCTCTCCATAACCGAATGTTCCTCTCTTCATATCCTCACCAGGATCTGAAATCCAAACAACCCGTTCCACAACCCTGCGAATGGCCTCCTCTATTCTAAAACCAAAATAGTTCTAATCCTCGATAGATACCTCTCCCCTTTCTTTAAATTCATCTCGAAAGACTCAAATTTATCCTCTCTTTATCCAAATTCCGTATCCCTCGAAATCCATCAACCCCTCCTTAATATAAGTATCCCACCTAACTCTATACTATCTATTATCCCTATAATTATGTTTTTTCCCTTTTCGAGAGGTTCGCCTTTTTTATATAATGTTTTCTTCCCTTTTTTATGAAATTGTTAAACAATAGTATTCACTTAGTTTCTCCATTGTCATATTATATTCATGGGCAGATATACCAATGGTTGATAGCCCTTTAGCTAGTCTTTCTGTTATTGTTTTTATTAGATCTACTTTTTATTATTATTATTTTATTTATTTTAAATTTAATATTTGTTTGTTTATGTTGAACTTCCTTATTTTAGTTGTTATTATTATATTTAGAATTGTATTTTGTTTCTTTGGCCAATAAATTATATTATATTATTATTATTTTGATAAAGTTATAATCAGAATGAAATAATGAATAAATAAATTAAAGGCAGATATACACCCATACCTCACTATACAGCCACTCTTTATAGAGGATTTCATTATAGCGGCCCTCTTAAATTAAAGCACGTTTTCGATTTACGGCCTAAAATGTTTCGCTATAACTGCAAAAAAAACTTTTTTTTCCATGTAAATATATCTGCATGTTGCCAACCTTGCGCAAGCGCAATCATTTATCCGTTATACGGCTTTTCGCTTTGCGGCCAAGTTTCGTGGAACGTATCTAGGCCGTAAAGCTAGGTATGTGTGTATATTGATATAACTTATTTGTTGATAATATGATTTTATGTATATAGACAGTATAAATGTGATTAATTTACCAATATATATAAATACCATAAAAAGAATATTTATCATAAATATTAATTCATACTATAAACTATATAAACAATTGATATAATTAAAAAACAGTTGAATGATGAGTATTGACAAGTATATTTAATTAAGAAAATTAAAACAACGATTAACTGCATTTCTTTATTTCTTAATGAATGGAGTAAGCATTCAGTATTTCCTATTGTTTCTTTACTTGTTATTTACTCTTCTATGAGACATCTTCTGTTTTGTATTTATTTTTGTAATTATTCTCAATTAGATCCAATGTTTGTCGAACCATTCTAGCGAATACCCTCAATGAGCTGCTGTGTCATCGGAAGTCGGAAGAGTTAATGAGAAATCGATCGATATATTTATCTAAATCCCAGCCATTAAAATGTAAAAAAGAAACTTTTTACATGCAATAATAGTTTTTCATTTGAATTTTCAATTCCATAAGTTTATTCATATTATTTATTATATATTATATTACAATATAATAATAATATTTAATTAAACAACAATTAGAAAAAATAAACACAATAATAGAAAACAGAAGGCCTATTATCCATGTGCTCAAACACATTTTTATTTCACAATTTTATTTTATGCAAATCCTTCGACCATTAATTACAATCTTAATAAGTTGACAGGATTAAAATGCATTTCTTAAGTATTTTTTTTTATAAATAATCTATAATGTTACATTGTTATATTAAAAAATTGATAAATTGATTAGGTAACGAGGAACAACCGGAGCGACTTATCTTCAATGAAATATGAACATTAGAAACATTAACCTAATTAGATTTTGATTTCGCCTGGATTATCATTTGAATTTCTGCCCACATGGAATGCTATAAATTTAAACGGGGATCAAGATATGCGGGATGATTGCCAAAATTAATTTCGAACAAGCGAGATTATTAATTTCACGTTTGTAATGCAATTCACGAAAAAGATTTTCCATATAAATGTTAAACATTAACATTTACATGTTAAACATGACCATTCATTTGAAGAGAAAAGCATATAACATAATTTCAACATGCTATATTATAAATATTGAAAACTAAACTGGTTTGTTAGATTATTTGGTTTGTTAGATTTTGGTAATGTTTTAAGAATAAGAATAAATTTATATTGTGTTAAGAACATTAGTATTTGTTCTTGTACCCATAGTAGAATTTTCGTTTTAATAAGCCTAGCTACCTGAATTAAGATTAAATAGGGTAAAAATTAAAAATTTGATTAATTAAATCATAAATATTTACTTTTTGTGTAATTTTAGTCTTTAAACAAAATAAGAATTTCTCATTTTTATTTGAAAAATAAGAAAAATTAAATTGAATCCTATATATATAATTACAATTTACAAAAAGCCGGTGATATTAAATGATTATATTTATCTAATTATATATTTGTTTATTAATATTGCATTAATTTTATGAATTATATTATGTCACAATAATACTTTTATGGTATTGCTAAACTGCAAATGTTTTTGCTTCGAGACGAAAATAATAAAAAGGATATGAAAAATCGTTTCCTTTTATTATTATGATATACAATTTTCTTTCAATCTTTCTGCAGTTCTCGAGTGGGATGGACGTGCGCTCTTCAAATGGGATTAAGTCCACGCCAGGAATGATAAATGATTGCCGATGATTCAATTTAAAAAGTACACCATAAATCAAATTGCAACAATTATTTCCATTGCGTGCTTATGTAATTTTGTTTATTTGATAAATTGCCGGAGGCGAGTTCATAAAACTCCGACGTGGTGGGATTGGCTGGAAAACATAAATTATGTTTCGGATTCGAGTCGGGGGTGCAGGAGGCGAGGGATGAAATGCCATAAGCGCTGCAGGATTAGTAAAAAGGAAACGCAATCTATTTAATGCGTCGAGAGCGGTATAAAATACTGGCAAAATGTTGCTGGAGATGGCATGAATGTTTCATACTTTACGGCCTAGGTGTTAAAATTGATTTCACTTAACATGGAGCTTAATGCTCGAGTCTTCGGCAAATTAGCGGTGCGGTAAATGCATGTAGGCAGAAATTGAACGCTCCTAAGAGATTCCCACTCAAGATATCTGCCATTCAGTTGAAGAAGATTTCCCAGAGGGCGAACGTTCGCAAAATGACGAGCCTCATCCACCTTCTCTCTATTATTCCACGCAAAAGATTTTTTGAACCGGATTACATCACCTTATCAATTTCACCGGTGTTTTCTTAATAACAACGTTTCCTTCCTTTCATTTCATACTCACTGTTGATGGCAATGTTAACTGTTAAAATACGGGCGTTAATTGGTGCTCTTTAATTGGTTCACTAATTGGGCGCACGCTGACGTTTGGTAACACCCCTTCGGGGAGGAAATGACGGCAGGAAACCGACAAATTAATTTTATTAATGTGGAAAAGAAAAGCAAATCAGAAACGATCGAAAAAAAACTCAATTTCGATGGTTTGGGGACAATTGGAGAAGGTTCATTAGCCCATAAATTACGCTCAGACTTCTCGAGCGCCCTTCAAATTCAGACCTTTTCCTGCTGCGCGTTTTTACCCCTCGGTGAAGATAGAATCGTCTCAAATTAACATACTTAAAATATAATAAACCTACGCTTCCCTTTTCAGCGAATTATGCAATTAACCCTTTTTACATCATTTAATTTGTACACTTGTTATAATAATATACAAAATATATTGCTTGCCCGTATGTGTATAATCTACCTTAACATTTAGATATATAAATAATTGAAAATTATTGACGCTTTGATAAAAAGTGACAGTTGTCATCAAGCTTTCATTTCAAAAATTAACCCAGGGGACATGATTAAAAAATGATACTATACAGATAGTTGAACCTCTACTAGTTGTTTAAATTTAAGAATCCATTTCTATTAGGAAAAAAAATCACATAGTTCAACTTGTTTTTAATTGATTTGCAACCGAATTGTTTTCAACAAATAAGTTTTTGACGATATCATTCAAGGTGACAGGTGTTAATTAGCTGTGAATAATTGTGTACGTTGGACCATTAATTTGTATTTTATATTCGAGAATTAATTAGCTGAAAATGAAAAAACTAAAAAAATATACCATTGTCAGAACGTAAATGTAATTATTGTCTATAAAAACTTAATGTTATATATAAATTCACTACTTAAGTTAATCTTTTTTACAGAAGGTATATAAAGTAATAGTTTTTATTTTCGTAAATTTTCATTGAAAGTTCTAAGTATTAAGCAATGAATTAATACAAAGTAGATTGCCTTAGGATTATGGCTAATTTTAATCGTTAATTATAATAGTAATTAAGGTTAAGATTCTAAAGTAAAATTTCTTAAAATAAAATGTAAAGTTACTAGTAATTGTAACACTTTTATATACTATAACAGGGGAGCCAACCTGCGGCTCGCGAGTCACATGTGGCTCTTTGAAGGATTATTTGCGTCTCTCGATAAATGTACCCGAGTTCGCGTCTCGCAAAAAATTTCAAATTTTGAAAAATGGCTCTATCAAGGAGCTTGGCCACCCCTGTTCTATAATAATATAATATAATAAATGTCATGCTTGAAACAATAGAAATAACGAAAGTTCTAATACATACAAATAAACAATAAACATTGTAAATCAGTTTTATTGTCTTTGTTAAGAAAATGACTTTCTCTTTGGGGGATGGCCATCAATTAAACTGGAAGTTTATGTACTTCCAGTTGGAAAGGCGAAAAATTTTGCATAGACGCTCGTAAAAGTGGCAGATTTACACGCGTGCAAACCTACTTAGAATAAAATAGACTCCATTTACTTGTTAAATGTTTTTACCACGGACTTCGCCCCTATTTATTTTGTCCCTCACAATGTATCTTTTTTACGGGCGAAACACGGACGTAAATTCACATGAAAACGTAACCGGATTTTCACGTAAGAACCATTATTTCAATTGATAATTGCATAAATTTTGTTACAAATGTATATATTTATTTAATGGTATAAATCTTGAATTATTATGAAAATTCTATAATTTTAGTCTGCTTAAATTTGTACAAATTATTGATTTATAATAATATAAGTGTGCTTTAATCATTTCTGCAAAAATGAATATTATTTTAGAGTTTATATTTAAACACAATACTTTCTTTTTTTATATTATTGGTAATATTTTATTATTTCTTATTTTTTCTAAGTACTTTATTTGGTTAATTGATATTTATTCAATAACTGAGAAAATATTTCTCAGTTAATCTGAATATTATTTTGGAAAATTCAAATCATATTTCTATCTTGAATTATTTATATTATTGTGTACAAGTATGAAATAATCTTATGATCCAAAATTTTATAGAAATTGTAATAATGTATGTAAATATTTAAATGTGAAGTATTATCATATAGGTATTTTTAAAATAATTGAACTTTTACTTATAAATGAAAAATTATTTAAAATAAATTATTACTATTTAATATATTGTAATACACAGAAAAGAAAATACAATTACTGCTGCTGCTGCAAGGGCTGTAAGACTTTCGGCCATTAATTTAAAGTTAATATGAAATCAATAATAAAATATTAAAAATCACGATAAAAAATATATAATTGATTAAAATGAAGCTTGTTTAATTTAATATTATTATATGTATTGTTGGTGTCTTTAATAATGAGATGGTCATTGGTTAGTTGCAGTTGAGGCATTTCAGCAGACGATATCGATTGTGAATTAGCATGGCTGATTGCAAGTTTGTCGACTAATTACACATCTAGATGCCATTCAGATTTTGAGTTGTGATGGCTATTGCAGGGCGATTCATCATAATTAAACAATCCATCCCTGCATGAAATTCGACTCGGTCCATGTCGAATACAAAACCAGGCCTCTAACCCAAAACACATATGCACATACATAGAATAATGACTCGCCCACATCACTGTCGAGGACCTCCATTATTTTCTATACAAAATAATACAAAAAAGACATTATAAATAGTGGAAATGCACCATTTAACCACAAACTTAGTACAAGTTGGACTACATAATTCATTATTTAGTGACCAGAAAACTGAGTTCAACACGAAAAATTAGAGCATGTATTAACAGAAGAGGAAGAACATAAATCGGAAAATATGAGAACTAATAATAGTATAAAATAAATGAAATGCAATACGAAAAAATAAACAGAATAAAGAGAAATAAAGTTGAAGACGTTTTGAATATTTGTTTATGTTGAATACAGAACTGAATAAAAAAAATAGAGTTATTGAACAAATCCGAATGAATTTTATTTTATACGGAATGTGTATTACGATAATCACATAGTAATTATATGCCCAAACGTAAATATTACTAAAAAGTCCGCAAATATGTTTCAATTTACTATATTTTTGTTCTTATTTCAATATTCTTTTTTTTAATTTTATTTATTTATCTGTTCTGTTTTTAGCTCCTATTAGTTTATTCCGATTTGGTACGCACTGATTTTTAGTATTCTGCCTTTGCTTGTTCCCAGGATACATAATTTATATATAGTCATATATTTCTTGACAAGCAGAATTTTTGTGCAAATATTAGAAAATTTATTTCATTAATTATCAATTATAGTTTGTAATTATTAACAATAATAAAATTTGTTGCAGCAATAACTCCAAACAAAATATTCAATACATCCCATCTACTCGTAAAACATCCATCTGCCGGCCAATCCTCGAATATGGTTTCCCCCTTCCCTCCCAAGGCCGTAACTCTGTTCTGAAAAATTTCTTCGTAACAGAACATTTCTCCTTTCGTATCCGCCATCCAAACAACCCGTTTCATAACCATCCTAATGGCCTCAACTATTCCAAAACTAAAATTGTTCTAATCCTCGAAAGATACCTCTCCCTTTTCTTTGATTTCATTCGAAAGACTCAAATTTATCCTCTCTCTCCAAATTTTGTATCCCTCGAAATCCATCAACCACTCCTAAATATAAGTATTCTACACGTACCTTATACCAGTATCTATTGTCCCTATAATTATGTTCTTTCCATTTTCCCAGAGGCTGTTTTTCTCTCTTTCGATAATTTAATTAATTGAGTTTCTTGTTAATTGTGTATCTTCATTTTTATATTATTCATGGGTGAAAAGACCAATAGTGTATAAGTGTGACAGGTGTCAAAATTAGTTGCTGGCGCTCTTTGATAAAACATGGCAAACTATGAAGCAATCAGTAACTTCAGCATCTGTTCGAAATCGATGCTGATCTCACGCGTGTACAGATATATGCTGAAATGTTGCTTCCTGGTGTACATTTTGCATAGTAATTTTCTTTGGTGTCGACTGGTGCACAAAAGCCGTTAACAACTCCACGTTGTTTTCTCAGCGATGAGATGTTTTGTTTATCTTGCTTGATGTTTGCGTTCACGTTGGATCCTACGATGGTATATCTTGGGCACAGTCGCCACATGGCTTAGCAAGTTCGCGCCACATAATACTATTCCATTAAGTTTTAACGTATGCTAAAATTAATCCATAATATTTAGGAAGTTTATCCTACAATTATCATTACTAATAATTTTGTTTATCCATTTAGTTAAATGAAGATTACCAGCTATTATTAATATATATAATTATTAGATTACCGATTTAGATTTGGTACCTTTATTTTCATGAATTTTATTACTATTTAATATACAATAATTGTATAAGACGTTTCCTGTTATTATTATTTTTTTATGAAATACGGTACACAAAAAACTATTTTTTTTTAAATATTGAACATATTGATTTTATTATAGAAATATTGTAAGACGTTTTTTCAACTTGAATTGTTATTAATTCTTATTTTATCTATTTTTTGTTACTTTTGTAAAGCTCTGGTATTGGGTGTTCTCTTTAACACAAACATGTAACTGTCACTCACAAAATATAAATAAAACTTTTAATATTTATTTTATTATTATATTAACAATATATTAATATTTCTTCCACCTAAAAAGTTTTTTCGTGTAGCGTTAATGTGGAATTTCAATATTTGGCAATTTAAAGTAAATCCAAATAATTTTATTACAATTTAATTAACGTAGTTCCTAAACTAAATAAATTTATAAGTAAATTTTAGGGTAGAATTTAGTTGATATTCTACTTAATACCTAATGATAGCGATAGTTTGGTAATTAAACTAAATATTAAGAATCGTGTTTTATATTAAATCTAATTTTTAATATGATTCTAAGGGCAGAAAGATCAATGCAACATAGCCCTTTACAGCAATGGCAATAATTTTGTTTTGTTTTTTCTTTTCTGTGTATTTGCATTATTTTTCATATAGTTGTTGTAATAACTTTGATAATAATAGTAATATGATTCAAATTATTAAATATAATTTTATTACAATTTAATTAACGTTGTTCCCAATACGAAATACATTTATAAGTAAATTGTTGCGCAGGATTTAGTTAATATTCTATTTAATACTTAATAGCCATAGCTTGGAAATTAAACTTATTAATAAGAATCTTGTTTTATATTAAATCTAATGTTTAATATGATTCTAATGGCAGAAATATCAATGGTCTATAGCACTTTACAGCAAAGGCATTAATATTTCATATAGTTGTTGCAATAACTATAATAATAATAATATGATTATAATTATTGAATTTTCGTATATTAATACATTATATTAATATAAGTAATAACTATAAAATGTATATGAAAATACAAAAAAAATGGGTAAAATTGTGATCATCTATATAAGCAGTTTACTGAAAATTGTTTAATCGAATTATATCCGACAGAGGATATACGAGGACCGTAACTTAAAGAGCCATTTTATCATGCTTTTATGCTATATAATAAATGAAACGTAGAGTAACCAACCCTTTCAAGAGTGTTTAGGATAGAGGAAGATCATCAATTATTTCATGCTTTTATATGGTCGATTCCTCTCTTGTAGCCAACTTCAATAAAGTCGTTATATAATTGCCAATAGGTACATAGAAACTACAACTTTTAGTATTTTTTTTCTTTTAATATTTGTTTGCTTACGTATTGCAATAAAATTTCATAATGTAGAAAGACAAATGTATAAAAATATAATTAACTATATTAGAAGTAATACTATCAAATATTTTATCTCTATACCTGTATATTAATGCATTCTCTACATGCAAGCTTCTTTTTCAGTTAAGTGAAAGGTTGAAAAATATTAATTGTGTTCAAATTATAAATACATTAATAAAATTTGTTGTATATAAAAAAATATAAACAGAAAATAATAATATATGTTCTTGATCATAACACTATGTTTGATATTATTGTTTTAATAACATTTTAAAATCTTATTATTGCAGAATTAATTAATAAATACAAATAATTATGCTAATAAATAAAAAAAAATATGAAATCTTAAACGGATGTTTTATGTATTAAGAAAATATGGTAACCATTTATTAGTATTACTAATAATAATAAGAAACTAATGTTTGGAAAATTATATATAACGAAGAATGACACATTGGTATTCCTGTTAAAATGAATAATTGTGGTATTAATTAAAAAACTAGTAATTACATAAAATACAGACTGATAATAAACTAGTACAGCCTGGTTATTCGATACCTTATATAGTAACTAGTTATATTTTAAATTATTCTAATTGAACAAAATAAACTATGAAATAAAGAAATAGAACCAACTATTCTACATAACTAGTTACTTTTTGGATTATGTATGGGTTTATATTCTTGAAGGGTGACATCTATATATAAGTATATTGTTGGTAATAGCTTGCAATTGCAATATGAATCAAGACTGCACGAATTATTAGCATAATTTTCATATTAAATTATTTTAAATTTATTATAAAATCTTATTCATCATCACAAATTTAAGGTACAATATTTGCAAGTCATATATCAATACTAGTATCAATTGTATAGATACATTTAAATGTAAACTAATTATGATGAATAATTATAACTGCTGATTAGTATTGCTAATTAAGGTAAACAAAAAAAAGCAACCGACAATAACTTCTGAAAATCGTATGCTTTCTGTGCGGTTTGTATTTGTTTTTCCCTTCTTTCTTTGTCGCTGCGCTGAAATAATGATTTTGTATGTAAAATGTAAGCATGGAAAGGAAATGCAAGGACCGACATATAATTATGTTGGAAAGAGCTGGTTTGTATGGGATTCGAAATAAAAACTTTTGAAATGTGGGCCGCATTGCAACATAGTACGTATGTGTTGTGCTGTATGTGGATGTGCGCTTTTGTGTTGTGCAATTTTTCACAATTACTGCGATTTTATGGATGCAACCGGCGTGTTACAGAGGGAGGGGGTCCTTCCCTTTTCAGGAATGAGTTTCGTGTCGTCGCGCTATTTACGTCGAGATAATGTCGCACTTATTTCCCAAACTATCTTCTGACATACCCACATACAGATGCACGCATACACAGAAGCACTCACACGTCCTGCAGAAATTCTCTCTGATTCATCCCGTTGGAAGGACGACACGTTCTCCCCATTTCAGCTACTTCTTCTGTTTTTTTTTGTTATGTTCTATTGTATTATCTGACATAAACTAATATTCGTTTCGTTTTATTCAATTTAAAACGGATGAAACAATATATCACATTGTAAATACCCAGTGCCGCCTGCACACATATTTGTTTAATTAAATAAAAAACAATCAAAATAATTTTATGATGAAAATTTATTATCTAGTTAAAAAAAAAACTTATATAACTATAAAAATTGAATATAAACAATAGTGTTACCACGAATCATTCTCAATAAACTACCTAAGTTATAAGTAGTTTGTCTCTTAGTTGGTTAGTCTTATAGATCGCACTTGCAAGGTCCTTGTCGTGGTCAAATTTGTGGAGGCGCCTGGCTTCTGCAGTAGAAAGTATTCTACAATTTCGCACCATTGGTATAAATTTGGTTCTTTTGTATTTATATAACAATGTAATACCTATTTCGAATTTAAGTCCTACAAATGTATATATTAAGCGATTATTAATCAATCACTATCCTTGTAGTCATTATTTTTGTAAATCATTTAGATTAATATTAATTAATTCTAGCAGTAAACAAAAATATATTGTATTTTAATATAAAGGGTATTTACATCAATAGCTGTGAATTATAATTTTTGATAATTACTAAATTTTAATCATATCTTCTAAGTAGATAGTAAACTAATTCGTTGCCTTTTCCTAGAGTTACCAAACAACGTACTTTTTAACATTTAAATATTATAATTATGTAATTCTTGACTAACTCCACTTTTATAATCACCGATACATAATAAATATAGTTTGAAATTGAACTTTAATCAAAATTCCATATATTTCTTAGTAATTTGGTGACAGATAGATTTTGCAGCAATAGCATTTTTTCTTTTGTATTTCTTCATGTTTTCTCAGTGAATTAATCTAATTTAATAATAATAAAAATTGTTGTAAATATCATATAAATTCACTGTCAAAATGTATAAGAACAGTTCAAAATTAAAATTTGTCAAACTGATATGTATCATTATATCATTTCGTGTTAAAGAAATACTTTTCTTCAGCATATTTATAAAATAAATTATAATATAGTTTAATAATAAATTAAATATTAGGAAATGAGACATCATTACAAAGCAGCGAAATTTATATGGTACTTTTTCAAACATTGTATCATTACGTTTTCAAGTATATAATTTTCCAAGTACATTTTCTTTCCAATAATGATAGATAGATTGGGACAACACCAAATTTATCAATACTATAATGGAAGACAACATTAATGTGGATATAAGTAGGAAGGGAGACTAGGACGTTTATTTATGAAATAGTGTTTATGGTGAAAGCAGGTCACGTTGATATAAACAGACCCAGAACAAAGGCATAAATATCAATAAAATTGAATTGGATAAAACCCCATATATCTCACAATATAAGGACCAATATCTTCATCTTTATTTCACATGACTTCAAGTACATTTTGATACGAGTTAATAAAACATTTTCAAACACGAAACTCGCCTTCAAAAATCCCTAATAATCAAACACCCACTAAATATAAAAATTATATTTAAATCGTTGACAATAACAAGAATTGATGATATTATTTAAATAAATAATACTAAAATAATTATATATTTATTATGAACATATGATATCGACGTTCCGATAATATCAAACAAAATTTAACAAAATATTTATAAATTTCCATATATTTTTTATTATATGTCCTAGATTCAAGCAAGGCAATTGAACTGAAACTGATGTATAATATGCGTTATCGATTTCTAAGGACAGTAATACAACGCAGATACAGATGTAGTGAAGCATGCTTTACCATTGGAATTTAAATCATTGAAATACCAGCTTTGGACACATTCCAGGATTATTCAATTGCTAAGCTCTTTTACAGCTATAAATACAGGAAAAAATATATTCTCACATATATATAATACGTTTTTTAACCTTTTTTCATATATCAAAGTCTATTCGTCAACAGAAAAAAAAAATAAGAAATATCCAAATCTTACTTTATACTCCTTCAGGATTAACTTAAAAATGTACACTTTTCGAACTATTTTTCATCAGCACAGCATCAAAATATTGTGCACTTAGTCCTGTAATCTCTTCTTTCTCTTTATTGTATATATTTTGAATCTCTTTCGTTTTACTTTTTTAGTAGCAGCTACAGAGAGTAACAAAATACGGTATGGCTCCGATCGGAGTCTTTGTCAGCCGATGGTTTTAGCACCCAATTGCTAAGAGTATTTCACTAATTCTTCATTTGAAAACGAGGTAACAGCTATCACTTCAATAAAAATATTGTTACTACTTGCTTCATTATCGGTAAGTCTAGATTCTAAATGTGTATCCTATGATTAAGCCTGCAGTCTTTCATATTTAGCTATTCAACTCAGAATTATACATATACATTTTGTTTGTCCTATATTTTATTTTACAACCTATTCGTTTGGACATTAAATAAATCTTATGGGGATTTGTATTTTTTTTAAAGTGGTACATATTTGTGCTTACAATTTATTTTTGACTGTCTAGTAATTGTTATTAGTATATTGATGCGCTGAGATTCCCCTAGTTCCTTTTTCTGTGTTCCTGCTGCTATTGTTTGGGATATTGATAATATATCCTTCGAATGAATAAATTAAAAATGTATTAATATATGTATGTTATGAATTAAGTCTATATTAAACAATTTAAAATAATGATTACATTGTTTATATATTATACATTTATTTACATTTGCAAACTATAACATAATAATAAACTAAAATAGAAACGTTCTATATAATAAAATAAATAACGTTTCTTTGTAATAAAATAAAAGTGGAAACTGTTTACATTGCTGTCATTTTCAGGTAGTGTGAGAAAACGTCCATCTGTGTTTGCTGAACGACAACAGTTTCATTTTTCGAAGGATGTATTTGATAAGGATATAGGTAAACATCTTTATACTGAAGGTGAGGGATGAGGATAGACTTAGGGTGTGACCTCAACCAAATGCAGATAGCATGCAAATGGCAGGTGTGTTTATCCGTAGGGCACTAAATAAATACGAACATTGAGAATTATCTCGCACAGCACAATGGATTGTATTAATTTATACGCGTCAGGATATAAAATGTCCTTGCTATCCTGTAAAACGCAAAAATTTCATTCTTCTCTCACTCGCCATGTTTTGTTGTGAATGTGCGCATATTTTATTAGAAATAAAAGTACACATTGTAATAGATATTTACTGCAGCACATTCTTCATGTCGTGTGTGTGAATTATTGTGTAGGTTGAACTCTGACACAAAAACAAATATTTGAATTATTAATGCGTAACAATTTCATATTTTATATTTTTATGATAAATTTAATGCTAATTTTAAAGAAACATATTTATGTACCAAATTGAAAGGATTTTATATGAAAATATTCTTCAAGATAAGCAATATATAATTCAAAAAGCAATTTAAATAAAAATTTTAAAAATATGGAAATAAAACGAATCGCAAATAGTTGCACATTTGTAAAATTTTAAAAATATTTTTAATAAATGTTATTTTGTAAAACGAATGGAATTTCGTTAAAAAATAGTCTAAAATATATGTTAAAATATATGGAACTATTTCTGAACAAATTTGTTTAGAAACTAAGATCCAGAATTGTAATCATATGAGAGGTATAATCAATCATCGATAAGAAATGATTTAAGTTGCTTAGACCAGCTCCCATAAACAACTTCTATAATCTCTTTAAGGAGTTCGTTATACAATTTATTCGCAGTTCGAACTGTTAGTTAACTGATTTCTATTGAATATATATATTTTTATAATACATACTGCCTTCATTCTGATTCCCTTTTAGTCATATACTATACATTTCGGAACATTCAGGTTAACTGGTGAAGTTCGAACTCGGAACCTTTCGCATCGGATTTTGTGATGCAATCATTATTACGTACTTTCGTTTTTATTTTATTGATTTATGTACTACAAATAAGTTGATATAGAGACTCCCAGAAACTGTGTTTTGAATTTCATCAATAGGTATTATTGTAAATGTCTGTAAATGGGTTTCTAAATTGAATAGTGAACTGTTAAATTATCTCAATTCAGTGATTTAATAGGGAATTAATTGCTTTCGCAATTGGCAATACTAAACTCTAATCCGTAACATACATGACTTCAGCTTCTAAGTATATAACGTTGATTTTGCGCTATTCAATTACTAGACATATTCATACAAAATCTAAGAAAAACTATCAATAGATTTGTCATAAACTTGAATTTCAAAAACAGCTATGGGGGATCTCTTAAAGCGGTTAAAAGTCCCCACATCACAAAAATCTGTTGCGAAATGGTGGTGGTTCGAATCTCACCACTCACTGATTTATCCGGCAATTTCCAGTCAGCAAAATAAGCTAGTAAGGCTGATAAGGACTAAAAGTTCGGAAATAAGGTAGTAAGCATTAAAAAAATTAACTATGTGCATGTAAAATTAAATAAAATGAATAGAAATTATTAAATAATGGTCTATTGTACTTCTTAAGTTTATTATATACATATTTATTTTATTAATAATATTCACTACAACAATAACTACAAAACTTTAAAATAATAATACTTGTGTCTTTGGGCCGAAAAACTTTAGTCACTTTTATGTGAATAATAAAGATGATTATTAATATTTCTAACGTATTTATGAACATATTGATAAATTTAGTTTCATACATTATTTGAAAATAAACATGCAATTAAATCTAAACTTTGGAAGCCCACTTCCTTTCAGTCAATACTGCTCGGTAGAAGTTATTTATTTTAAGAGTATGAAAATACAAGTGTTTTGATAAGTAATACTTTTACTAAGCCAATTTAAAGAATAATTTTACCTAAGTAAAACAATGTTTTAAAAATTTACTCAATTTAGGATTTTTTTTTTGTACTCAAAATGGTAATCATATAGTTATATATTAATTAACTAATAACAGAAGTCTACAGATGAGGTGAAGATAAATTTTCATGTATATTTATTACATCAATATTTCGAGTTATTCAAATTTTATTTAAGATATATATTATGTATGAATTTATGAATGAATCAGGGTTACAATATTTTTATTCTTTAATTACATGAGTCTCTAGAACAAAACAGGTTGGATGATGTAATTATTTCAGTTTTATTCTATTATTTTTTATTCTATTATTAAGAACGAAATACGTTTGAGATTCTACTTTAATTAAAATTAATAAAAAACATGGATTTTACTTTACAAACTGCGGACTTAGTAGAAATATAACACGGTTCCATAATTAAACGAACGTGTGAGAAAAACAAAACAGAAAAAAACTCAAAACAACAAAAAACAGAATAAGCAAAATATTAGTATCTATTTTAATTATATTGTTAAAATATGTAATAAAGTATTCAAGATTTTAAACAAAAAAGTTGTACAAATATTATATGTGATTGTTTCATGTAAATATTCTATTCGACGATTTCTGATTGAAATAAATATAGTATAAATCACATCGATAAAGTTTAAGTTACGCGGGGTAAACGTAAATAAAGTTATGCAAAGAGTATGGATTTTGTTTGGAGGAATCGAACGAGGTTGAAATGAGTTCGGAAATTAGTTGTTATGCCATCAAGTTTAAACAAAATTTGTTGAATTATTCAGGGTCGGGCGTAAAAGAAACCGTTTGGGAAAGGTAAATTGGAAACAGTTCCGTGGGAATTCAATTAGAAATTTAAAACGTAGCAATTGATTGTTGGAAGTTTTAAACGAAACTCGCGCCGCTGCGAAGCGAGATGGGTTATACATCGATATAGGTAGAGAGTTTTGGATTTGAAGATTGGATAAGCATATTAATTAATATTGGCCGCGGTTCAGGAATTGCCTATGTTTAAATTACGAGCGTAGTTCCAGCTAATCCTGCGGAACAAAAGGGTGGGTGGATGCTTTGTGTTCCTGCGAATGCCCAGTAGGCCCAGCACACCTGTGGATGTTAATGGCCAACGACACCGCAAATCCCCGGTACGATCGAAGCCATGAATAATTTCCATTGATATTTCCTTCGGGCTTTACATTTTTTTTTGCCCCTCTTTACTCGCTTTCCAACGTGCAGCACAAACAGGCACGGACACAAACCAAGTCCTTTCCACTTTTTTTTTTCATCCCTTTTTCTTTTGCGGATCTATAGATTCCTGGATCCGTGCCAGGACCACGTGTCATGATGACATACGGCTTCACAGTATATCGGCATTTCATGTCAATAATTCCACAACCTTTAGGAACCATTGTCTCCAGTTCTGCCTTGATTTATTCACGCGTCTTGCCTCGCGATCCAGAGCTCACCTGTCAGAAGCCAATCATGCCTCCCTTAAAATCAACAACAACAACCACCACTAAAGCCCCAAAACCAACCCCTCTATATCGTAAATACATCAACAGCAGGACACGGAAACCAGATTTATTTCTATCTCACGAAATATTACTGTCCCATAATTAATACGCAGCAATTAATTATTTACATACATCATACATGTTTTAATCATCAACAAAAATTTAAATTATATACAGTAATTTTATATAATTTTATAAAATTACAATAATTTCCTCTTAGAAACAAAACACAAAGTTAATATTGATTTTATTCTATTTTAGTTCAAGAACCGAATCATTTAAAAATAAGTCTCCACTATATATCCATGTCTTTAGTCTAAGACGTTATTATATTACACTCGATCCTCTTTTTATGCGTACTCTTTTAATGCGGTTTTGCAGTTATGTGGTTTTTATTTCAAGAACCATTTTTTTATAGAACTATTTTAGGCCATTTTGACACGTTAAAATTCAAAGAAACTAACCAAACGTCGACAGTTTTAGCTGAAATAATTTCTTTAGCACAGGAAATTGGTGGGGAAGGTTTTGAAACATATACCCAAAACGATTTAGACGAATTACTTGAGGATAATATCACGAATGACAATGATATCATGTATAACTCTTGATACCGTTGAAAAACAAGAAAACGAAAATGAATCGGAAGAAGATGAAACTCCAGTCACACTCACTGCAAGTGTAATTCGAGAAGGTCTTCAACTTTCCAGTAAATTGGCAAACCATTTCATCGAAAAAGATGATAATTCTGAACGAGCATTCAAGTTTCAACACGAGCTTAAGAATTGCATTTCTGGATATCAGGAATTGTACAAAAAATAGCAAAGTTTAATCACTGATTATATTGTCAAAGGGAAAAAATCAACATGCGAAGTTGAGACTAATTTTATTTGTGAAGAATCATTATCTTCAGGACATAGATCTGATATGCTAACTATAGAAGATATTTAGATATTTAGAAATAAATTTAGAAGGAATATGTTAAGATTATATTTTTCTGAAATTTAATAAACTTGTCTATGATTGTTTGCGTTTTTATAAAATTATGAATAAACATTTCAGAAAGAATATAGTAAGACTAATATTATTTTTCTAAAATTGGATAGACCCTTTTTATGCGATTTTCGGTATATTGTAACTCATTGATTTAGTTTTATGCGATTTTAAAAAATTATGGAAAGTGTCCTTTATTTGTATACGTGTGTCTAGTCCCTTTTTTATGCGTTTTCCTATGGAACGTATCTACCGCATAAAAAGAGAACCAACTGTATTTAGTTTCGTATAAAGTTTAATGTGGTTACTATAGAAAACTGTATATCCTTACAAAAAATATGTTCTCATATGAATAATTGATATAAAAAAATATTTTAAAAATTATTAAAAATATTATTTAAAATAAACGGATGAGTAAAGTAAACCTATCATCTTCAACCTTCCATATTCTTTAGAATCCTTCTAGTTTATAATGTTCTTTGAAGAACGAGATATTTTAAGAAAAAATATAGTAACTGATTGAACTTTACCTATTCCAAATTCTGTTTGCTGATGATAAACGAAATACAGAATACTACAGTACACACAGATGGTGCAGTTATTGCATCTTAGTTTATAGCGTCTTTCTCTAAACTGATCCATCATATTGACGTTTCGCTTTTGATAGTTGAAATTACAATTACAAATATAGTAAATTAATTTTCCAAAATAAATCTCATTATGAACTGATTTCTTAAAAAAAAATAGATATCTAGTTTTAAACAAGCGTAGATCTAGACTATATGCAAAAATTATATTTGTAAGAAGGTTTTAATTCTTAAGTAGTTCGAATTGTAATGTTTCACGCATGTTCTTAGAAAAGTTACTCGAACAAAGCATCCACATGCTATTAGAATAATATAATAGAGGAAGATTTTGTTAAACTAGTTTTAGAGTTTGTGCAAGATATATATTGTATACTCCCTATATTTTACTAACATATTAAAAATCATACAATTAATATTATTTCTTTTTATCTGATGTTTTCGATTATCTGAAATTATTTTGGAAGTAGTATTTTAATACGTTGAAGAATTTGTATTTCAAAGATGAAAGAAAGGATTGCACTTGTTGACAAAATTTAATAATATCATTATATAAGTGACTCGATTTTATAGAGTATAATCTATAGTGTAGTTTAACGATAAATATTTTATTAAAACTTTAGAAAAATAAAACTGCTATTGATAATATTTATAAATTCCTCATTCTAAATATATAAAATTAATTATTTTATTTAACTGAGAAAATAATAACACATGGAATAACTTTATTATGTAATATTGAAGTTCTAATTATAGTTTTTAAATTATTAATTAAGTTGTACATAAATATATTAAACGAATTTAAGAAATAAATGTTATATTTGTTATAAAGGGTTATTGATCGTAGCCCTAAGAAATATTAAATTTAATATTAATACATTTTATATTAAATATTATGTTAAAGATCACATTTGCGAATAATGTTCGGTGTACATTGAACTATATATATTGTATTATGGTAATCTTCCTATTCCCATTAATCTTCGTATACCCGAACTTTACCTTCCTTCGTTCAATCCTGAAACATGACAGTCTTAAATAAAGACATAATTCCAGGAATTACTAAATTATCCCATTCGAACTCTAATCAAAATCCGGGTCTTAACCCTTCCGGTAATTAAGTGTCATATTGTTTGATTGTATTACAAACACTATAACTTAAAATAAAGTTTAAATTACTTAATAGAATATATTAAATTACATGGGCTATAATGTAGATTTAGTACGTAATTAATTATACTATTTTCTTGCTATAATTAATATTTTTATTAAACAAAAAGGTATTATTCTCTTTGTTTCCATCTTTTAATATTGGTTTTACGAAAACGTATATAATTATGTAGAGAATTTTATTAAAGCATTATTTCAAGTTATATATTTAAATTTATATTTACCCTTAACTCCAAATTAATTAGGGTGGTTAATATCTTTCAGGATAAATAAGTCGACTTATATAATTTTTATATTAAAAGAAGGAACCTTTGTTAATTCATCAGATTATTCCCGAAGCTGAGGATGCGAAGTAGCTGGGTATGACAATCGATCGCCGTCTTATATAGAAGAAACACATTTGTACCAAAAGGAAATAGGTGGGAACAAAATTTGCTAAATTGTATTGGTGGATTGAAAGATAGGAAGCAAACACATGGAACATAGAAATCCTGCAAAGGTTCCAATCAAAATATCAGCCAACTATAGGGTAAGCGCCAGTTGCGCACAAAATGACGTTATCTACAACGACCTCAAAATGGACACTATGAAAAGTAAAATATCAAAGTTTAGTGCGCGTTGTCAAAAAGGATTGGAAAATACTTTTGCCAATAACTTACTTGATGACAAAACCCCTATAGACAAAAAAAAATCATTACCCTTAGAACATTTTCGCTTGAATATCTTCATTAATTTCCTAAAATAGTACAAATATAAGTGCAAAAGCCATTGCACAAATTCCAGTAAATGCAATTGCAGTTGTACAAGTACTACTATAATCCGTTAAATATCTAGGGGTACACATCGACAGCAGCCTTACATTTGCCCAACACATCAGGGCAGTAGCACTCCGCGCAACGGAAACAACCACGGCTATCTGCAGGCTGATGCTAAATAACGGAGGACCGAAACCGAGTAAGAAAAGATTGTTAGGAGTAGTGGCACAATCAATAATGCTGTATGCAGCCCCCGTATGGGAAGAAGCAATGACGGTAAAAAGCTACAGGAAGATGTTTGAAACGGTCCAACGAAAAGGTGCCATCAGGATATGCAGTGCATACAGAACAATCTCCAGAGATGCTGTGCAAGTAATAGCTAGAGTACCACCTATAGAGCTGCTTGCAACAGAGAGAAAAGAGAGAATGTCGGGGCTCAGCAAAACCGAAGCAAGAGAAAGACTAATGCTAAGATGGCAGGAGAAATGGCAAAACTCAGAGAAAGGAGCCTGGACCAGAAGACTCATTCCTGTAATTGCCCCTTGGATAAATCGAAAGCATGGAGAAACATCCTTCCATCTGACTCAGGCGCTTTCTGGGCACGGATGTTTCGGAAAGTACGTGTATTTCATACAGAAGAAGGAAGATGTAAAGTGCTGGTACTGCGAGGAGGAGAATGATAGCCCAGAGCACACGTTATTCAGCTGCCGCAGATGGGCTGCAAAGAAGCACGTAGCTGAAGCAAGTCTCGGGGCGGTTCTAACGCCATGCAACTTGGTCAGCAAAATGCTTAAGAGCGGTGACAGCTGGCAGATAATAACAGGCTATGCGTCAGACATACTCTCTACCAAGGAAGAAGACCAGCGGAGGATGGAGAGAGCTAATGAAGAAAATGGCACTGGAAGCCAACACTGAACAGGACTAACAGGAAAGACAATCAATATTTCAGAGCAGTAACATTTAACAGGACCTGGATGCTGATGAAGAAGAGGATATGTTTTTAGTGGGTAAAAATCCGACAGTATCACGAATCCACCGTGGTCCCTTTGGAAGGTTTTCCTCTTCTGGGAACAAAAAAGAAAATAAAAGTACTAATATAAGCACCTACAAAAGTATTAATACCTTCACAAATACTAGTAGAAGCACACATACTAATAAATTACCTGTAAAAACACCTACTATTATAGAATACTCTTTGAAATAGCATATACTGTATTAATAATCTATTATTATTTAATGTTTTCATTTAAATTGCAAAATGAAATGTATTCCTTGAGAAATCAAGTATACGTTAGGTAGTAAGACGTTTAATCAATAGTACCGAAGTTTCAGTGTTTTGTATTTTATTGTTCGTTTATTACAATAAAAATAAGATTATTTATAATTTATCATGCTTATGATTGTTGATCTGATATTTATTATACAAATTATATAAGTTAGGTCTATACCATATTCATAAATCATACATAAAATAATTTATTATGTCTGCTTTATTATATACCATTCATAAAATCCGGAATAAAAGTACATTATTGCGTTACAAGTATGAAAATAGACACGTGGCAGTTTTGTATGGAGAATAAGTATAAGGAAATGTAACATACGACATGAATGAAATAGGGGAATCGGTGTTGACGTTTGACGTTTAAAGTGAATTGTTTGGCGACTTTTATGTCGCTGCGTTGCAAAGGATTTAGCGTGTCAGGTTTAAAATGCAATCTCCCCCATCGCCTATAAACAGATTCCAGATATTGTTTTTTTTGTTTGCGTTTGTGCTGGAAAGCATTTCACGATTGAATGTTTATTATTAACTCGATATTGACGAGTCCTGTTGACACAAACATATACGAATGACATCATCTTGTTTCGATGCAACTTCCAATACTCGATCTCAATTCCATTTTAGCAGAAAGATGCGGTGAAACGAAATACGAACTCCTCCTTCACACGGAAACATCGCATGGCATACACGGATACATACATCTCTTTTTTTTATTTAGAGCTCGTCCGTTCCTGCTGACAAATCGATTCGTTTGATTGTTTCGAAATGGAACGCTGGTGGGATTTTAATTGAATGAATAGAAAATCGGAAGCGAGAAAATTGCGCCCTTCTGGACGTTTGACATTAATGTCCGTTCAAGTAGAGATAAAAATTCAATTACAAAAATTCTTTATTTAAATTTTTTAATTGGCAAATACAAAACTTTTTCATTTTCAAACGCTCGCTCTATCAATCATTAACACTATAATGAAAAAGAATTAATCATTTATGAAACTCATAATAACTGTCAGAACAAACAATTTATAGAAGATTTGTGGAATCAATTATTACGATAATTTGCACTACATGCAAATTCCTAAAGTGGCCTTTTCAAACTCTAAAAAAAACATGATAATTGTTCGTGCCGTCCGTTCTAATTGAGCTCATCACTGCTGGAAACTCACTTATCAAATGACAACATCGACCATGCTTCAATCTAGTGCAATTATCATCATATCTACGTTTAATTCCAACAATTTGTTACAGTATTATATAAAATTGCATACATATTTATTTAGTTAATAATTAAAGTATATATAATCTATTATGTTGTATAATAAATATTTATTGGACCATAGGGCTAACAATTTATAACATTTTGTATAATCAAAGTAATTAATTAAATAAAAGTTAACACTTTTAAGATTAATAAAGTATAAAAATATAATTCTAGCATAATCGCGAATAATATTATTAAAACTAATTTTAACTTTGAATTTACGATATAACTATGTGACATAATAATCAATTTATTTGTAAGTTTAAAAACTAGTTATATAAGTGAAATAACTTCTAGAAGTACTAGTAAAGTTACTGGAAGGAATACCAATAGAAGGATTTGCATAGGTAGATTTTATAAAAGTTGATCTGTAGACGTACCACTAACATTGCATGTATGAAATTCACTGACAATGCAATCACAATTATGAATGAAATAATATGTAAAAGTACCACTAAATTTATCTGTAGAAATACCAATAAAAACCTTAACAAATACCCGTAAATGTATCTTCATGAGTAGTATTGGAAGCATATACACAATTGCCAATTAATGTATCTGTTTGAGTATCAGTACATGCGTGTAATAGCAAGTTTACCTATACAATTATTAGTAAATTTACCAACAGAATTACTAGTAAAAGTTATTGTTGAATTACTTTTAAAATCACTGTACCCGTAAATATAGAATAGAACTAAAATTTACTATATACATTTGAAAATACATTTTATAACCATGGTAAAATGTTTATTTATCGTTCTTTTGCTTTATTGTAATAAATTATATAAACATTTGTAAATATATTACTTTTTTATTTCTAGCTTGCTTCTGTAATATCCTGTTAAAACTTTGTATCATCAGCATTTGAAGCATTCAGCTATTCGCTTGTATATATTTATGTATTCTTTTTCAGTTCGTTTAAGCTGTGAAAACTTGCTGATGCAAATGGGGCAATTAGTCAAATGGCAATCAGAACGGCAATCGGATGTTGAGATAAAGCGAGCGTTTCCTGTTGTAGGAGCGGGTAAAATGGGCTACTAGGGGCCAAAGTGGAGTTCGGGGATACGTCGAGGCGATAATGCGAAAAGATAACAATACTAAATTAAAGTCTCTGCATGATGCGGCCCTTAAGGAAGACATAAACAGTTTACGCTGTGCATTTCTTGCAGGGGACCCAACGAGGGGGACATTCTTCGAAGAGATGTCTCGCGCAACTTGGTAATGTAAAGTTATTAGCGCCTCCGAGCACAGACTCACCCGCTCCTTCTCCTCCATCTCCTCATCCTCTTCGTCCTTCTCTAATGGCTTAATTTCATTTCCTCCTCCGCCAGCCCCAGACACGTCCAACGCACTCCATCGGCAATAAATAGATGGTGGAAAAATATAAATATTCCTCAGATCAAAACACAGCAAAACAATCTTTACTGAATATTTTCAATTTTAAGTTCATTAAGAATAATACTTGCTTATGAAGCCAGTTTCCTAATTACAAGATTGTTTATCAAGTAAATTAAAGCAAAGCAGTGTTAGATGATTCATTGAAAATTCAATAGAAACTTAATCATTGTTTTCAAACTTTATTAATTAAATTCTCTAAAAATAATTAATTACAAATTTACTTAACTTTTTTATTAGTTTAATTTGCTCAATAAATAGATTGTAGAAAAAATATAAATTTACCTCTGATCAAAACACAAAAAAACAATCTTCACAAAACATATTAAATTTTAGGTTCATTAAGACCTATGAACTCAGTTGTCCAATTTCCAGCAGTAAATTAATGTAAAGTACTGTCAGTTGATTAATTGAAAATTTGCTAGAAATTTAATTATTGTTGTCAAACTATAATATTTAAATTTTCTAAAAAATAAGTACTTACAAAATCACCGTTGCGTGAGAAAGTATTTTCTTTATTTTTTGTACTTCAAATATAATTATATCAGTAATTTAGCTGCTTTATAATATGTAGTTCTACAGAGAACATAATTTGAATACGGGTGACGCTTATAAAATCTCTTAATATTTATAATTTACATGATTAATAAAATTCCTAGGTCAAGTTGAATGCTAATGTCAAGTTAATTGTACATTTTATCTAAATATACATTACTTATACATTACTTAATTTTAGTATAAGTAACAACAGCTAGTAGTTGCAACTTTTTGGATAACAGTTGGCTTGTAGAAGTACTACGATTGTTATTTTCACTTTGTACCATGAGTGTTTTGAGCATAAAATTCTTACATTTCGTACAACAATTTCATTATTATTCTCTTTAGTTATTATCTCCCTTTTTTAATTTAGAATGAAGAAATTCTTTTGGGAATTTCTAAGTGTTTTGATTAAATACACAACACAGTAATGGTATTCCGATGAAAATAGTCTGTTGAAGATTTTTCTAAAAGCATGTGCGGCAATTGATGTGTTAATTTAAGAAATATTGTTGTTATTATTATTAGGTTCTATTAAAAAATAGCTTTATGATATTTCAGTAGAATGATAGTGCGTTCACCTATACCCAATATAGTTAAACCGAAATTGCATCTCATCGTAATAAATCAAATTCAATGTATTTGCGGATGAGCGGCTGATATATTCGTCCAATAATTTAGATTGTATGACCATTGTAGTGTTGCAATAATCGATTCTTAATTCAACGACAGCTCTTAATAAGGTGTCATTAGACTATTCAGACAGAGTGGTCATGTTGTTATGAATATTTGTTTTAGTTTAAGCTTTGAAGTTGTGCAGAGGTCTTCTATTACCATTATAAATTAAATGAGTTAAGGAACGAGTGGCGGATATATACGCCTAATCATTTACGTAATGACAATGCTTATAAAAATTATCGTCAGCAAATGGTTGGTCATAATCGTGGTGTATAAATATGTTGAGCAATAGGAATTAAAGTGATTGATAAAATTTGTAGTGAAAAATAAGGTTTTGTATATTGAAACATACGGTCAATTTCAAAACCATCCGCTACACTTTTACATTATTTCCCTGAGGCTAAGGAATCACATCAATAGGTCATGAAAAATAATATCTTAAGAGCATTCTCTGGACCAGTTTTCTAACGTAGGAAGAGAAAAGCAACGATTGGTTGAATCCATTGTAATCGAATATTGCAACCTTATATATAATATGTTAGTTTATCAATATTAAATATTCCATATCAAATACTGCAATATTTTGTTTAGTTCAGTCCAGATTTATACTAGTTCGGTTTTAAAATTTTAAAACAAACTAATCTGTAAATGAAGAAATAATTTTATTTTAAGTCTACTTTATTATTGAAGACACCTAATCCGGTTTTAGAAAGTCGCATTGGAATGGATCAACTAAACTATGATGATTTGTAAACAAACGTACCAATTACTAGTGTCAAATAATCTGCTAGGAAAAAACTTTGATCTATCAAGGTGAAAGTTGCCTCAAAGCTAATCAAATGCATTTTTAAAATAGATAATTTTTAATTCTTAATTCTGAAAAGCATATCATCTGAAACTTCCGCAGATCCCCAGAGATGAGCAGTCCGCAGCTCGAGTGACGTTGGCATCCCAGTAAATAACACGGACCGAGACGACATTTACATGTTTATGTTTTAATAATATGATTTTCGTAAATGGTTTTTGAATATGAAAGGAACTCACATTAAAGTTTCGTCGGAAGCTCTTTGAAATTAAAATCTCAGCCGGACATTCATTAAGCGTACCGTGGGGCAGAGATTTAGCTACCTCCAATGTTAGAATTTGATTGCATAAATAATAAAATAATATTTAAACGAGCGCGAGACATCGCTGTACACTGAAGGGGTTGCTTTTTTTTAAGGTGGGGGTTCGCCCGAAATTCAATTCCTTTTTCGCATTATTGATTTTGTATTAAATACCGACGTAGGGGCAACATTGCAATTGCTTGCAGCGGTTCTACAAAATTATTATTCATTGGGCCGAAAGATGCGCTCCAATTAAATTACTCTGGCATAAGGGAAAATAATTTACCAAATTTCGTTCGCTGCTGAAGGGAAGTGGACGAATAAAACATATAGTGAACGAATACACACATACAGCGAAAGAGAGAGACGTATTCGATTTGCAGCTTAATGTGCTTCGCTCCAAACAAGGTTTCGATTGAATAATCAAACGTTTCATATATATTGTGATTCATTTTATTTGAAATATATTGAGAATAAATGCATTCATGAATGAAAAATAATAATATATTACAAAATATTGATTGTAAAATAAATTAACTGGCTAATAGTACTAATTATTAATAAATTAATTTTAAATACAATAATAATATTAATATTTTTTATAACAGTCATGTATAAATTAATAAAATTTGAAAAAAAGACATATTAAACGTTTTAGAGACTATTAACTATTAAATGTAACTTAAGTAGTACAAACATGTAGATTGAAGGTCAATGAATCAAAATCACATATTACCTTCACCATAAGAAAAGATTATTGCCCACCAGTGACTATCAACGAAAAAATATTACCGACCGCTAATATAGTTAAAGAGCTAGGTATGCATCTTTATAGAAGATTGATCTGGAAAGACATCCAAGCAAAAAGAGAACATGAAGATTTGCTGGCTATTACGGAAAGACTCACTAATTTCAAAAGAAAGCAACTATAGATATATAAGGTAATTGTAAAGCCAGTCTGGACCCATGGAAAGCAGCTGTGGGGAAGCATTACCAAATCCAATATTGATATTCTAGAAAGATGAGTCGAAAAGTCTAAGAAGAATCATAGGTGCTCCATGGTACATAGCAACAGGAGGATACACAAAGATCTTCAAATAGAAATAGTGAAGGAAGCCATTATGAAATATTGTAGCACTTACCAAAATAGACTAGAAAAACATCCAAATGACTCAATATTCTTGATAATAGCTTAACAACTAACCAACTGAAGCAATGTAATTTACTGGATCTACCAATGAGATTCAATATCCAATATTATTCATATTTGTCAACCATTAATCCATTTATTGAATATTTTGTTATAAAATATAATATAAATAAAAATAAATGTTATACCAAAAAAAAGTAGTGCAGAAATTAAAAAGACTTTTACCGCCTTGTAAAGAGCTACCATTGAACTAATAATCAATGATTGTGCCACTTATATAATAGGCGTAAGTATTGTGAAATTGTGTACATTACGGTGAATATATCTACCACATATCCATAAACTGCTAATAATAAAACTATAGTAATCAATTGTAGCAAATTGCAAGGGCAGATCTTCGACTTGGGGTCCAGGGGCTATAATATCTCTTCCGTTTTACGATTGACGTATACCCTAGTCACCAGATAAGTGAAAAGTGAGCCGCTGACAATAAGATAAATTCTGAATCAAATATTTTTTCCGTATGCCCTTATCTAATTTTTCTATGACTAAAAATATTCTCAACCAATTAATTGCTTTAGAAGTATATCGTCATTTCAAAACTGTATTTCAGTACGGTAAACGTGTATACACATCGTATAAAATTAAGAATTACCATTTACTACAAATACTTAGGAATAAAACTGAACTTTTCTCTAGAATAAAAATATAATCCTTTTTCTTTTTTAACTCTATCCTTAACATTATTGGGGATACATAGCCTAACATTGATTCAGTCGTAACATTGGTTCAGGTCTATCGTACAGATTTTATCTAGATCCGCTTCTTAAAAAGTACTATTTTTTACGTATT
This sequence comes from Nicrophorus orbicollis, assembly GCA_018845635.1. NCBI lineage: Eukaryota > Metazoa > Arthropoda > Insecta > Coleoptera > Silphidae > Nicrophorus > Nicrophorus orbicollis. Next base: position 468,956 of record JAFMTC010000480.1, read on the forward strand.
TCTATTTTAATTTAAGAAAAAAACTTGTGTGTATAGAATAATTCCTGTCCCGCATAAATTCCCGTGAATCGAATTCATGACATTCAAATACCCGACATCCGTAATCCCGACTGTATAGAATTCCCAACATTCATTATCCAGACTATATTGTCGGGATAACAATTATGGATATAGGGAATTCAAACGTCGGGAATGTGAGTTTCGGGAATTCGACATAGACTTGAAATCAAATTATTGAATTTTATATCATTTTTTTAAAGTATTTTATTTAGTTTGTTTGTGAAATTTTCAAATAGGACCATAGTGATTCAATTAGATTTTGGCTGTAATATGTAGGTATATATATAGGAATTATAAATCAATACCAAACAAAAGTCTTAGTACGTTTATCAATTATATCACAGGTTCGGTCAGGTCTCCGCAGCGTTAAATTGATCGACAAACTCAATTCGCAGCAATTACTGTACAATTAATTGGGCATAAAATATGAAATGAAATAATTAATTAAATGCAGCAGCAATGCGTGAAAATCGCTGGAATTTCCAGAATATTTTCGCATATTTTTGTTGTATTCCAATTATGTTTGTTTATCATTTCCATTAATTATATAGTATTTTTATTGCCGTAACGATACGATTCATTCACACTTTGACATTTTCAATTAACGTTTAACTAGGTTAGAAATTACAGCAATTAATTCATATGTTGATAAGGACATAGTCCTGTTTGTTTACATTACGTAATTGTTTTGTTAAATCGCACTTCTGTTTGGATCAACAGTAATAATTAATAGTCCTTTATCCACCGACCACCGTTTATTTGCTCTATTCAAAACTACAATCCGAAACTGAATATGTGTCTGTATTTGTAACAGTTATAAAATTAAATGAGTTAAATAACTTTTATGAATTACCAGGATTTATAATTTAATTTAAACTATCTATATATCTGTTCAATTATGCCAATTTCCTATAATTGCCATATAAAATCAAGCTTTACTTTTAAAGCAATTCAATGCAATACTGCATGTATTTGTAATAAATAAATTGTTGAAATGACGTAGTAAATATCAAGATTTATTATTTATTACAGAATTTATTATTATTTGTTCATTTTCAAGGTTTACTTTTATTTGGCTATATTTTTTTATTTCATCTTTTTCTATATGTACGTGTATTTCCAGAATGCATTTTCTTTTATTGATAAAATGTATATTGTGTCTTTGGGCCGAAGCCTTTTAGTCACTTTTTTGTGATTAATAAAGTTGTTTATTATTATTATTACCAAGATTTGTAATTTAATTTAATAACAAATATTTCTAATTTGAATTATATGGTAAAATAGACCAAATTCCTATAAATAATGGGAAAGACCGGGGCTAGTTGTTACATGCATCATATGTCGCAAAGATCATTTCTCTTTTTATATAAGATGTATTAAGTGGTATGTTGGTCAGTAAACATGTATTTGATCATACGGTAGTGTTGAATGACTTATAATTTTTTGTTTGTTTAGCTGATTTATATATTTTCGGACATTATTCTAAACATTGATTTGATAGCAATAACAATAATTATAAGTATAATATTAACTTATTTTTACAAAGAATAGTATTAAAAATGTAAATCGATAAAAACGTTGAAATGGGGTTAGTAATCACACGTCATGGGGATAGATAATTGATGTCATGCTGAAGCAGTAAGAAGAGTCTAAATTGATATCATTTCTGTTCGCCAAATACATGCTGAATTCCTAATAAATTATCGAACATCGAACATAAATACGTAAAAAGAGGATTCATTATCTAAAATATAAATAATGTAAACTTTCAAACTGATTTTTCAGTAGGTTAAAATTGATGTATTTATATTTTTCAAAGTAATTCCATTTGATAACCAATTTAATTCTTATTACAATATTTCTAAACTATTCAAAACAATAAAAATAAACTATGATTTATGAACATAAATCATGTATATTAATTATCGCGATTTATTATTTACTTTAAAATATCAAGAATTATTATTTGAAAAGAGAGTATAATTGAAATGATCATTTTTTCAACCTTTTTACCCTAAAATGTAATTGTTAATTGTTGTATTGGTTTATATAGTTTCTAGCTTCAACATACAGTTCTCACTGAAAACTAATGTCAACATACTTTTCTTGTTAATAACTTTTCGAGTGAAAAGGCCAAATATAAAAAATGAATAATAAATATATATTCTAATTTATTGGCCAGTGAAAACAAAATATTATTCTAACAACTAAAATAAAGTAATTCTAAAATAAATAAAAATACTAAATTGATTTTCCAAAGGGCTTTCCGCCCATTAAAAAAATGAAAAAAAAAAATACAATTATTACAATACATAATTGTATTGAAACTATTTAGTCTTTGATCAAAATATTAATTATTGGATGTTGGTTATTGTATTGAATAATTAGGGGTTTCCATTCGTTTACTACGTTGTTTGGTTCTGGCGGATATTAAACCAAATCCTAGCTTATTATAATTAATATCACTAATATGCATATCCCATTCCCAACAATGATTATATTTAAAATTAATATTTATAAACAAACATCAACAATTTATAATATAATAATATTTATAACAATTATAATTACAACAAAAACAGAACAGTGAAGAAAAATTAATACAAATAATGAATAAAATTCCTTTGCTTCAAAGGGCCATAGGTCTTTCTGCCCTAACAATTATTCACCCACAAATAATAATTAAATGTATTTTGTTTTTAGTTTATATATATAATTGTTATTCAATATATGTCAAATTTAATTAAAAATTGTTCATATTTCATAAAAAAAAGATATTATATATTTAAGTTTTTCCTCCAACTAAAAATGTAATACATATAAATGTGGATTTGCGTGAAAATGTATGAGACGCTTCGGTCTAAGATTTACCTCTAAAACATATTTTCTTTGAAGTTTTGAAAAACTAATGTATATATAATGTAAAATAGATTATTTTAGACACAAAATATATATAAAGTTCATGTAAGTAAATAAAGTGTTTATATCACATTTATATCATTTTAAGTTCTTTTTTTCTGTACTAGTGCATATATTAAACTACTATTACTACTTACTCGAGATCTTGTTCATTAATTAATATGTTAATAAATAATTATTGATGATTGTAGTCCATTTACCTGAAACAAAATAATTCATATTATTAACAACTTTTAATTGACAAATTAAATGATAATCTTAGAATTGTAATTTCACTTGTCTTTCCGTAACTCTAAGTTACAGAGTATTGCATAAGGCATTGCACAGTGCGGATCTATCACACTAATATATGTAAATGTAATTGTATAACAATTGTCTATTCAATTATCCACATCATATCATAACAACAGATAATTAAAATAATATGCAGATGTTTTTAAAGGATTATATGTCTATTTTGTCTTAACACTATTTAAGCATTATAACACGACTCTACTTATTTAACTACTACGAAACTTAGCTTTACACGCCAACTTCGTGTTGAACAATTGTTATCTGTTACAATATAAGTGATGCCTTTAAACCTTGTAATATCTTGCTTTACATCGAATGAGTTCATGTATATTCTTAGTGCTTATTTTCAATATTTTTCGTTTGTTTTTAAATAAAATAAAATAGAACAGTATTACTTCGCACCATTTGGCATTCAAAAACATATTCCATTAATATCTTAGGATGTACGAAGTGTTTCGCTCAAAAAAAAAGAAAAATCATCTAACACATGGTTAGTAATTTAATGACTCTGCGACTCTTCTTAATATTATAAGAATATAATCATAATAACTAATTTAGAATGATATTAAGAGTCAAGTTTAAATCAGCGTTTTGTTGAACAATTGGTTTTAATATAATATATAAATTGAAGTATTGTGTTTTTTTGGGATTTGTTCATTAGTTACTTGATATAATCATGCACAAATTATTGTTTATATTAATTATACAATAGATTACAAAATGGTTGGCATCAAAAATATACTGTATATTATCATGATTTTCGTTTTGTTTTCCCATTAAATATTCACTCCGTGGATAACAAGATGCGGATCAAAGCTCAGTCTTTGGATATGTTTTTTTCGCCGGTGACCCGGAAAAATCACATATTTCTACTTATGCAGTTATGAAGAGCGACAGGAGGAATTTATTATCATGTCGTAAATAATTTCGTCGAGTATGTCAAGGAAATAAAAAATTACGTAACCGAAAAGTACATAAATTGCGAGCTCACCAACGTTCCCTCTTACGCTACTCTCTCTCTCTCCCTTTTTTTAATAATAAAAGTCATTTATATTTGTGTGTCTGTGCGTTTTATTCAGCAGCAGGAGTCTCTGAATTACAGAAGGCATTAATATGGTCACATGTATGCGTAGGGATTTTAATAATTCATTTTTCAAATTTCATTGTAATCCCTTCAGCGCAATCCCCTTATGTATCCTGAAAATGTACCATAATGTGGGTTTTAAAAAGTTCAATCCCCACCTCCTTCGGCGGTGTTTATTAAAAAATGCAAATGATTTTACCCATGTCCATTCACTACTCTTGTTTTCTCTGTCCTTTTTATGCGCAAGTATGGAAAACTAGATACAGATTATTATATTTTTGCACGTTGTCGCTGGAAATTAATTGGAAATTGTACGATGGAATCTGCGCTCGAATCTAATATCGTTTGAAGCAAACTGTGAGAGAGGGGCTGGCGGCATTTGCAGCACGGGCCCCGAGGGCAAAGAAGCTTACAATTTATATTTCTAGTTTTATTTGACATGTAAACTGATTCACAAACTTTTCCACTTTTCTATACGTACGAAAAATGCTATTTGCACATTTCAATTTGTACAAATTCCCACAAGCTTATATCCAATGATGCGTCAGATATGATAAAGGCAAGAAACTAGACACAAAAAGTTTTAACATGACGTATCACTTCTTTTTTCTTCTTCAAAATAATAAAAAATGTTCTGTTTAATACGTTTGGTCGACATTTCAGTTGCCAAAATCAAAATAATATATATGTTCTGTTTAATACGTTTGGTCGACATTTCAGTTGCCAAAATCAAATTAAATTATTTCTAATACTAACTCTTCTACAATACTAGGGTTTCCCAAACATTTCCAGAAAATTTTGTAAATCATGAAATTTTCATGCAACACCTATAATCTGGTACACCTAAGAGAAAAGAACCAATGTAATATTAAAAAATGAGAAAAAGTTTTCACAGAACACCTATTAATTTTTCTATTCCCAAATGTATACATCTACACTTATCCTATTTACTTGGTATTTTATTTATATATTTTTGTGAGAAATATATATCCGATTTAAACGGTATAATTTACCTTTTTTACTAATTTTGATGTGATTTACATGGTGTTTTGAGTAACCTATTTATATTGTAATAATCTTTCATTTATTGTTATTTCTTTGACTGATGTAATGTTTTGATTAAAATGTAAATCCAATCACATTATAATTTTATAACAAATTAATTATTAGATCTTATTATTTAAATAAATGTGGACAATTTATTTCTAAATATTAATTCTTATTTTTTAATTATTTATTTCCAAGCAGAAAGATACTATATTTTCTTTTCTTTATATGTCCGTTACATTCTGTTTATATTTTTTTTATTGAAGTTGTTGCAATACATTTTGTTATTATTAATAATAATTAATTAAATAAAATAAAAGATAGACTAAATAAAAAATACATGAATGCATAATTTTTAATAAATATTACAAAGGATTATTGTAGCTTTCGGCTAAATTTATTGAAATAATGTTGAAAAATAAATAATTGCCGTTTATACCACAGAAAAATATATAAATAATTATAATCCGTATAATTCAAAATATAAAATAAAATAAATTAAAATTTAATTAATTCTGCGGCCAATAAACAATTCCAGATTGCATTTATACAATACGTTATTATTTAAAAAAGAACTAATAAATATTTATAAATAAATGGAATACATTTATTTCAGTTAAGGTAAAATATTACCTTGATTTGTTGTTTTCATTCATAAGTTATGTTCTTACATCATAAATGATGATAGCTTTGCTTCTTTAAACTATTAGTAGGTCCTTATAACTAAAAATTTTAGTTATTTTTAAGTGAAAAATCTGTAATACGAAATTTTTAAAAGTAATTCCGATACATACGAGCATAATAACGTATCAACATCATACAATTTACGGGTCTATATCCACATCGCGAAATTCACATTCCCAACATTAGAATTTCCGATATCCGTGATCACGACATCTGTAATTAATAATATCGAATTCCCGACCACCGTATACTTAAATTTATCGACATCCCGAGAACAGTAAACTCGACCGTATCGAATTTCCGACATCCGTAATCCCGACTGTAAGTGCAACAATGTTTATAAACAGTAACAACGCTATGTACTGTTTAAGACACCTATGTTCATGGCAAGTGAGGTGTTAAGAGAGGGAAGGAAGAAAAAAAGTTGAGTAAATGGTAAATTCGTTATGTCTGTGGTAAATATATCTAGAGTAATTAGGGGATTACAATAAGATCTAAGAACAGACTGAAGTATTATTTGAAACCCCTTCTCGAACATATTTGAAAACTTCTTGAAGAATGTCAACTTCGATCTTTAGATTTTAGAGTAATGCAGGTCGATACAGTCGAGATTACGCTTGTCGGGATGTCGATACAATCGGAATAACGGATGTCGAGAATTTGAATGTCGAGAATGTTATTGTCGGGAATTCGATTTTCTCTATTTTGAGCACATATCTCTCTGTGATCCGCAGCTTTGAAGACTTTACAAAAATAAAACCAGAAACAGTTTGAAAATGTTTGGTGTTACATTATGTATTAAATCTCTAAACTAAAAGTTGTAAACGAAGTTTATAACACAAATGATTAGCACAATTTGCTTTTGTCAAATATCAAAAGTAACAAATCATTATATTGACACAAATCATTCAAAACACACATAACTCTATTTGTGAAAACCAACATTACATTCTTGTTAAACAGTTAAACAAAATTGTTAAATAAATTAGGAAAACTATAATAGTAAATGATAGTATAAGTCTTGGTTAGTCCAGTCACATACAGTGCAAAACCAACTACCAGCATAGAAGTATTTGATTAAAGAATAATTTACAACGATATACAGTTTACTACAAATACAATACATCGTCACAAAATGTAAGTATAATGTGATTTGCTATTGTCGTGTTATAATACATATATCACGTTATGTTAGTAGTCCAACTTAAGCGCCGGTGTAAATTTAAGATATATTTACAGTCTATAGCACCTTTTGGTAATTGGATTTGTTTTTATTTCGATAATATTATTGTATATTTTTTTTACCTGTTTGTGTAACTGTAAGGTGACATATGTTTATCATTTATTTTATTTATAAATATTATAAGAATATATCTGAATTTTTATGATCAATAGCTAAAACTTGAATATCAGATAGCCAATATTCTAATAAGAAGATAATAGCTTTTGGAATCAGCTGAATTGTAATAGTCGAATTCATTGGTCGATTCTTTAATATATAAAATCGCGCTTTTGATAAAAGACTTCTTTCGGGCTTCCCCAGTAAACAATGGATTCGTTTTATCTGTGGCAAGGAGAAAATTCCATCTGCTTTGCTGGCCCCAATGCCACTCTCTCAAATCCATCCACACACACACCTTTGTGCCATTTCGAATTCTCCTCTGTGAAACAATGACTGATTGAATGGCTGATAATTTTAAATCCCTTTTGTCTGGTTTAGCAAATATCTACGTGTGGATGGGGTAGGAATCCCACACCCCTTGCGTTCTTCCTCTTTCACGACTCGAGGAAATAATTACACTCCAATCCGATGAATAATACGCTTGCTCCACTTGGACGATTTTTCACCTATTATCTTTTGCTATTTAAGTCTGCATAGCGCATCGCTACTAATAGGCACCTATTTTTCGCAATTACTGTTTTTACCGAGACGATTTTTTTAATTGTCACTTCAATTTTCCTCGGCTCAAAATTAATTATTATGAAAGCAACAATTGTATATTAAGTTGTTAGTTCAATTATATTAATTAAAAACTACATAATTTTGTAAATTAAAAATGATTGGCATAGGTATTCAATTAGTTATAAAACTTTACTACATTTGTAAGTATATATGGGACAAAACTATTTGATGTATAGTGTCAAAATAGAAACAGAAATATCGTGATGTGCTTTAGTTACCACAAAAAGTGGCGCCTCCACAGAAAAAATATAATAAAAAAATAAAGCTTAATACAAAATGCTGTTTAATTTTATACAAGTTCTGCACTAGTCCGATTATAAACGATTGATTTTCAATCAAATATATTCTTGTATTTAGTTTAATTTCGAAATAATGATTCACTTATATTATTTCAAATAATTATTGCAATATAAAACAATATAACCCCGAGCTTCAAATAAATGAAAACTTACACTTTTGGTAGGCAATATAAGCGAAGGGGGTTGCAATCTCTTGATGCTTTATAAAATGCTCTAATTCGTTATCTTCATAATCCTCGAGGAAGCAGGATGTCAAGTCGTTAATCCGTTATGAGCCGAGCCATTATTCCTTATTTATATACCGAAAGAAATCCTCACGCTTCCTTATATCTTTTTTACTCCCTTGGGAGACTTTATATCGTCGGACTATTAAATGTTTAATCCCAACAAACCAAATCCGACATGTCGACTTTCATTAAAACAGCGACGAAACGAACAAAGCTGTCGGAAAAAACATTGCGTTTCACTGGAATGTTAAAATAATAAGCGTAATTGAATGTATCGCATGGATGAATTTTTGTTTCTACCCCTGAACGCGACACAGGCCATAATTGCTCCCATCGATGCCTATTTATGTTCGATATTGATTCGCCGCTCCCCAAAAATTTAAAAATATTCAAACATCGATTTTCGAATTATTTTGTACTCGCATTGTTGTTTATACTGGAGTATTGAAATAGTTTCCAATATTCGCAGAAACTAATTCATTTAACAAATGCACATTGTAATTTCAATATATGTGAATGCACTTATATTAATATCATATAATAATATTTGAATTATATGCATATGGAATAAGCAAACATTTATAATATATATTTCATAGGACACATGAAGTTGTATAGTATTATATCAACCCATTCTTATTTATTTGTTCAATATACATGTATTGAATCTACTATTCCAAACAAGAAAAGAAAAATGAAATCCATTTGTTCCATTGATATAAGTGGCATCTACAATAATAAAATAAACCCATATCCCCCTATACAGCCGCTCTTTATACGGCATTTCGCTATAACATTTTCGATTTATGGCCTAAAATATTTCGCAATAACTGCAAAAAAACTATATCTACATGTTGCCAATCTTACGCAAGCATAATAGCTGATTCTTTATACGGCTTTTCGCTTTGCAGCCAAGCTTCGTGGAACGTATCTAGGCCGTAAAGCGAGGCATGGGGGTATATTATTTAAAATTTGAAAATTATTTTTTTTAAACATGATCTGTTATATTTTTATACTAAAACTAAGTTTTATTAATTGAGATTACATTTAATAAAAATACAGATTACATTTAGTTACTTATTTTTTGGTATTATTTTAATAGCTGTTTCTAAACTATTTTTGTACTTCTCATAAAGTTGCTAGTATACAATTAAATTTTAATTATTTTAGAAGACAAATGATTAGTAGCGGTTGTCACAATTTCTCATTTATATAAGATCTGTTTGGTGGTAAGTTGGTCAGTACATCTGTTTTGATCATGTGGTTTGGTACACATAGTTTCAATATCTATGTAACTTTATGTGGATGAAAACATGAACGTCGTCTAATCTTCATAGTTGATTAATTTTTATGCTGAAAGAATATTTTTTAGATAATTTTATGTTTTGATTTTATAAAAATCAAACTATATGTAAGCACGATAACGTGGTGTTTAGCAAAATGGGTTTGTTGTCACATGTCATGACTTCCTCTATATATTATATATTATTAACTAATATGAAAGATATTTAATAATTATATATGATGATAATTTATGATTTTCAAACTTTACAGCAAACTATGAATTGCTGTTCCAAATAAGTGAATATTACAAGTGCTCACTAATAATGTCTATTAATTAAATTACGTATATATGGACAATTTTAACATTTGAAATCAACCTATAATCTTTAAATGCAAAGTTCAAAACGAACATCAACCAATTTACATTATATTACAATAAATATATATATATAGTTTTCAGTGCAGAAGGACCTATCCATTTTTAAATTTTATTGTATTTTTTTGTATTACCTCTTTTGTAGTATTATTATTTTAAGTTTATAAATTTATAAACTTTGTAATAATTATAACATATTATATTAAGCACACTTCATTTATTTTTTCTTTATAAATGTAAGCATGATAACAAATTATAGAATGATTATAATGATTCTGTACAACTTTTAATGAAGATTAATGGGCCTAAGTTTGCCAAAGAAGCACTATAAAAGAAGAAAGTTTCTTCAGTGCTCTTATTTAGTTATATAACACCATGACTAGCCAACTGAGTTATCTGTTAGTTATATTATATAAAACAAAGTTTAAAAAACATAAGATAAATAGATTATTCTCGTTGGAATATAAATTAATTTATGGATCTTTTTGGTTGTTTGTAAATCAGTAATCACAAGAAAATAGCAAATAATTTATCAATGGTTCAATTTTCAGATTTTTCATTATATAAGTTTTTTCAGTGTTTTAGCATTATATTATTTGTCTCACTAAAACTAATCATATTTTAATATCAGTATATTAAACAATGATAGTTACAGGTATTGTTTTGCTGAAAAGTCATGTTATATAATGATTTTTAAGAAATAGTTTCTTATAAATTATTTAGTTAGGGCGGAAAGACAAATGCCAAAAGCCTTTTGTAACTGTTATTATTTTTTTAGTTTGATTGATTATTGTTATTTTTATATAAATATAATTTATTTTGTCTATTTAAAAATGTTGAAAAAAATATAATTATTATCTTTACTTATTAAATATTTCAGTATGATCTAAGACATTTTCCTATATAATAAATATATAATTTCATTTATACTGAAATATTTATATATGTATAAAAGAGTTGTTAATAGTTAAAAAATCAAATTTTTAAACGGGTACACATACTAAAGATAAACCTATATACATATGAGTGTGGCTTATTTTTATGTATTTAGTTCATAGACTAGCCAGGTTTCAAAGATCTTTAAAATTGAAGGAACTAATGCTAACTTTAAAATGAAACTCATAGTTAACAAAACTAAATTTTATATTAGTGATAGATATTTGTATATGATACACAATTTTGTTTCCCAAATAAGTAAACAGTATAAAGACCTGAAGGGTGTTGATGAAAAGGATTGAAAGCGGACGCATAATTCAGTAATAAAACAATCACTTCACAATTTCTCGCGCGAGAACAGAGGAAGCGAAAAGCCCTCAGCGCTTTTAATTACTTTATAACTAAATTAAAATTACTTCTTAACTATAACGATGAATCCTTTCGAGCCTGCAGGATCCCGTAGGAATATTCCCCTCCCTCATTCCGCAACCCCAACAAAATGACAACAAATTCTTATTCGATCCAGAAATAAGTGAACTGCAGTTATTTATGTTATGTAATAAAAACATTTCCAAAAGGACCGCTAATGCGTCTTTGCAAAAAAAGACGCTCCGAAGCATAACGGAAAAAAGGACATACAAAAAGTGATGATAAAAGCTACTTCAGTTCCGGCAGTGGGTCAAGTGCGAAAGCACTTTGCTATATGAAATTATCAGATTCGAAACGATGATGGCGATTCTTCGACACGTTTTCTTCTCGAATAGAGATTCGCTAGAAAATCCCGTTGATTTGAGTTACATTGTAAACAAAACCACGAAGCCGAAACACAGAGCACTTTGATAGGTCATAAATATTAGCTACGTTTATGGGACTCTGTATATGCGTTGGGATTTTAGGGTTTTCGTTACTGTTTTTTTGTTTTCTCTCTCTCTCTCTCTCTCTCGATCGGGTCGTATATTAGCACAAAGTAGAGATGATTCAATTTCACTTTCGCTATCGAATCCATCCATTCGGATGCGACTGTGAATGGGAACTGAAATTTCAATCTGAGACACCTTCGGATGAATAAAACTAGGTTTTAGGATGAGGACTTCATGAGAAGGAAGTTCGTAACTTCACGAGATTCAGATGCTATACCAAATTCAATTTATCCAAGTGCCTTTTGCTATTTTCTTCCCAAAAAAGATGCAGAGGAGAGGAGAAGCGGAATGAGGCAGATAGAGAGTGAGAAAAAGGGTGAGGGTGAAGGGGAAAGGACGAGAAAGAAGGGTCGCAATCATACATTTTTCCACGCTCGCACGCGAATCATTTTGTCCCCTATACAGAAAAAAATATATATGTGTGTATAAAAAGCTCCGTGAGCGGAGTGTTCCAATTGCCGAAGTTTCATGCCATTGTTTAATTATGCAAATAAACTAAAATAAAATAAAACTCGCGTTTAGGATTCAGGACCGTGAATACACGTAAAAGTTACAAAAGTATTTAAATTATCCTTTAAACGCTTTTAACCGAATTAAACTTTCGTTGCTCACTTATTTTATTTTTGTTACAAATGAAAATATTTAAATTCAACTGTTTATTTGAACCGTATACTTTTTTAATGCTTTCCACTTTTTAATTCCAACATCTTGAGTTCATTCTAATCCGAGATTAAGTACTTTTCCACGTGTTGAGTATAATATTGCTTCTCAATGAGTAATATTCTAATTATTCGACTTTTCTATAACAGTAATATACTGAAAGAAATCTAAAAATCAAGTCACTGAATCAGTAGCCTCTTGGTAACATTTGTGGCTAGTAAAGATTGTTATTATTTTTTATAAATTCAATATTATACCATATTTTTTTGTGTATCCTCCTGATATTGAAACTCTAGGTATTCGGAGACTATGTCTATCTCATAAGTAACCAACTTGAGTAGTCTGTTTAGATTTAGTGTCATCGAAATTCTTGATATAAGCCTGATAAATATATATATATATATATATCACATACCGCATAGTCTGTTTAGACACTAAATCTAAACACACTACTGAAGTTGGTTACCAGTTAGACATGAGATAGACATGGTCTTTAAATACCTAGAGTTTCAATATCAGATCACGATGGTTTGTGGTAAAATTCAAAATATTTTTTTTCAAAAGCAACTCTCAGATTCAATGATTTTCATAAGACTATCATACTTTATATTTTAACAATAATTTTATGTAAAGTTTATATTAGCTTCACGAGCAATATCAATATAAATATATTCAATGAGATTAAGAGATGAACTAGAAGGAGCAAGTCTACAACCATGAGGTTTAGACTATAACTTAATGTAAGATATCTTAGGACATGAATTAATCTAGGATAATTTAGAATAGTATAGTTATTTAGTGTAATTTACAAACGTTCTATTTGGATTAAATTAATTCCTAAATTCCAGTAATGTAATATATTAAGAAAAGTATGTATTAGCCATTAGCATAAATACATTTATCAAAGCGTTCGAAAGAAAATATTTTTGAAAAGTGAAATGAGCGGATTTGCAATTACAAAAAAACCTCTGATCGTTGTCATTCCTTTGTAAGCTTTCAGTGAATTCAAAATTTAAAGTATTTGATTTTGTTTATATAAAAATCTTGGTTTCTGGAGTTTTTTTTTTCAATATTTAAATATAGAATGCAATATTACTTTGTAAAAGCTAATAGACTGAAATGATTCATCATTGTCATATTATACGTTTCGAACCAATTGAATTTTCTATTTGTATTTTTCTTCTTTATTAATGTGTTTCATTTTTGTTTGTAGTAATTGCTGCAATTAATATTGATATTATTATTTACTGTGTTTAAATTACTCATTTTTAAGTAGAATTATAATATATTATTATCTTGCATGATATGGCTTGAAACAGACCGGCTTGTAAATTTCATAATAAACTAAATTGTATTTGTGCAAATTCTCAAAAAATAGTTCTAACTTTTTTATAAAGTGCGGAATGCTGTCAACAACCTGAAAAGAGCTATTGACTGCAGTGTTTCCACATATATTTTTGGATATGTTTAATGCAGAAAGATGGCAAAAAATCTATGTTTAATAGCCGTTTGCAACAAAATATTTTTATTATATGGACCTAAAGACTTAGTGACTCTGAAGGGATAGCAGTCACTTTTATGTGATTAATAAAGATTATTATTATTAATTTTATTATAGTTTTCTTTGTATTTCTTCATTTTTATAGTATTGAATTTATTTTTCGTAATTATTGTTACAATAAATGTTATTATTATTATTAAAAATGTTGTTATAAAATTTTGCTACATTGCTACAAAAGGCTATTAACTTTAGGTTTTTCTGCCTTTAGGTAATATTATATAATTATAATTCTTTTTAATAAATAAATAAATAGAGTACACATTTTTAAATTAAACTTTAAAATAATAATAATTTATATTTTCTCTTCACGTGTTACATTGTCCAGGAAAATATAACGGACGATTCATTGTTGCTATGAGGACAACCATCTAATACCCTCATTGTTGTCACATCATTCTTGTTTGATCTCTATAAATTGCATTTTGTCATCTATACGGGGAAAAGTATAAATTGCATTTTCGGTTTGTTTTATGGGCGACGGTGGTAATTTATTATAGCGACGTTCCGCTTGATTTACTTGTCGTCCCTTCGGCCACCGTCTCAGCCCTTTATATGAAATATGAATGAAAAAAGGCACGCGAATAGAATAATCCTGAAATTGGATTCAGAAGACGACAAGATTAGAAAATCTAGATTGGATTACGGGGCCGAGATGAATTCAATTAAACATCGAACATTTCACAGATAAAACTTTTCAAATGAAAACTTTCTTTTATCTACCTTATTAATCTAATTTCTAAAGTATATCACCTTTAAATGTAATTACATTCAACAATGTGTAAGAAAAAATAATTATTGTCACAAACTAAAGCTATGTAAAACTTATATAGATGTAGTTGATAATTAATATTGATATGTAAAAAAATCAGTAAGACTGTGAATAAATGGTGACCAGATTACTAAAAATAGAATAGTTGCAACGTCGTTACCCATCTGTCCATTCGGACATTCAGAAAACCACCCATCGTTGCAGACATTTAATTAGAACCGTTGCCCATTGACAATTAATACATGACAACTATTAGGACCACAAGATCCTGTATTACATTTTTTCATTGTGATCGGGGTTCGGCAATCGGGAAACGAACCCGTATCTCATCGGTCTGTAGACAGACGACTTAAAAGAAAACACAGTCATTGGTTATGGTTTATCATTATACATTTTATTTTTATTATGCAATTTGGACCCAAATTGGACTAATTCATATGTTTATATCATAAAACGGGTTAAATTTTTCCTATATTTTTTTGTTAAATTTCACTTACTAAATGTTAATACTTAAAATATAAATGTATAAGTGTATAAATGTGACTAATAAATATTATTAAATACGACAGAAAGACCTATGGTCTATAGTCCTTTACAGCAATTGCATGTATTTCCCTTATTCCCTTATTCATATTTTTCTTGTCATTGTTGTTTTATTAAATATTATTATTATTAAAAGTATCTTTTAAGAATAACGTACATTAATTATAAATAAATTTTATATATGTATATGTTATTATACATACATTAATCTATCTAATATTTTCGATAAACGTTCTTAATTATATAGAGCTTAAATAAATAGCTATTAAAGTATCTGATAGATGATATTTGACATTCGATAATGAACAAATTTCATATTTTACAAATAGTCTTAATTAGAGAGTCGGCCCAAGCATAAAACGATTACAGTCGAGATTGGATTACCATATGCTGCGGATTTCATCGATTTCTGTAATAAGCAATGCTTTTGATCGTAATTGCGTTTATATAGACCAAAATATGCTAGTATTATCTTTGAAGGACAGGGACCGCATTTCTTCGACGCTCGACAAAATTAACTACGTATATAAGAGGATTGGACTTCAAGCAAATTCCTGGCTGTAGTCCCTTTGATGTACATTCCGTAAATTTTTACTAATATTTTAATTGTAGCGAATTATTTTTCCCTAAACTGTTCACAAAATATTGAATGTTTTGGTAAAATAATAATGTAGTAATTATTAAATATTAGCAACTTTCAAAGATGTGAGGAAAAAAAGAAGATGTATTTTCATTATTATTTGAATATGCTTTTGCTTTTATTTATTCTGGAAGTTACACACTTTGATCAACGTCGCTTATGTTTCATATATAATTTCGACTAACGTATACTGTTTTTGATTTTTTGTTTCATCTTAAAACTTAGATATTATAGATTAAACTTAAAATACAGCAATGCAATAGATAAATACAAACAGGTTTAATTATTTTGAAACAATAATCCATTCAATTTAAAATCAATATTTAATTATTACTGAAAATAGAGATTCCTTATATAGTTCACACAGTAGCTCATTGTACCATTATTCCAAGATTCTATTGTAAATGGATTTTACTATAAGCGTTTCAAGATAATATTAGCATTTTTTTTGAGGTATTAATAACATATTTTTTATATAAAATGGTTACAGAACGTAAAAATATAAATTTTAGTTAACTTAATATTCATTATTTTGTGGTGTGGGCTGACTTAGTCTTTTGGTAACATTCTGAACGTTCAATCAATAACTTAATTTTCTTTTAATAAAAATGTTCAGGTATTACAGTTAAACATTTAAGTTGAAAATATAGAAATTTACAACTATTGGTTATAATCATCGTATTTTTTATATTTATTTTATATATTATTTAACATAGACATTTGTGTGAATAATGAAACATCAGTAAATTTAGTATTAATAATATGATATTAATTTAATTATATAATTTTTATTTAGTTCAAAATTATTGTTATTTTAATCATAATATTTATTAACGATTTGCCTTTATTAAAACAAATATAGAAAATGTATTGATATTAATGGTTTATTCTAAGTTATTAATTTCATTTTAAATGTGTTCACATCATTATTATTCATTTATTTTAATATATATTGTTAAATATAATTTAATGAATCCATATATATGTATGTACAATAATTGTTTAATTGTAAATAATAGTTTTCACCGTAATTCATTTATATATTGACTAGTAAATGTATACAATTTTTAGGAATTAAGTTTATATGATTTTTCTAAGTTGTAATATGATAAAACTGTTTTAAATTATCAATTGGCAAAAAGTATATAGCTCTTGTTCATTTTTTTAGTAGTAGGAATTTTACCACAACATTTCTTCTGCAGCATAAAGCTTTAACATACTCCCAGTACTTTTGCATTAATGTTCTCGATGTTGATGTTTCCTTTCTTCAGTCCACTCCTTGCATGTTTGAAGCTTAGACATTTCTTAGAAAAATCCTGATGATGTTAGTACTTCCCACTTCTTGCAAATCCTTGTCCACATCTGTGAACCAATCTCCATTGGTTTTCTTTTCGAGAAAGTAGGTAAAATCCTATTTGTCAATCCTATAGAGTTCATTCTGTTTATTGTATCAGTTATACTCATATTCACAATTTTCTGTTACTGGGCCTAAGATTTTTCATAGAATTTTCCTTTCATTCAGTTTCAGTTTCGCTCTTAGTCCCTTCCGATTCATTGCAAGGCACACTGCAGCAAACTTGGAATTTGTAGATAAGGATTTCCAGTTTTACCCTGTCCCACATTTAGCACCTTTAGAACTTGCTTGATATTAGTAATAAATTGAGTTTTTTTCAAAGAATATTTTAGCTGCTTGAATCTGGAGTTCACTAATTTGCACTGTGGTTGAATCTAGGGAATCCGAAAAAAATGCGAGGGCATCTGCGAATGGTAGGCAGTCAATTGTCAGGTTCTAGTTTTTGTAATCCTAAATAGAGCCAGGGCTGTCCTGTTAACATAATTATACTTTTCGTCAATCTCGGATTATTTGGTAAGAGAAGCAGTTGAAGACAAAAGGTGATAGTACATCCCCCTACTTTACAACGGATTTCGAAGGGCTTTGAAATTTATCTCCTGAATTTCATTTTGAAAGTAGTGTTGATTAAGGGTTTCTGAATAATTACTCTTGTTTTGTAATTCAATGTCAGTTCGTTTAATATTTCTAATAGTTTTAATTTCTATATTTCTTTCAATATAAATTATTGTTTTTATCACTTTTATATAATTATGTGTTCCAAATCATGATTAGTAACATTTAATGTCATAACCGGACTATGTGAGATATTTTTTGAATAATTTTATTCTTGTTAAATGTTTGTCACAATCAGTCACAAATATTGTAATATACGTAATTATTCAATATATAAATATATATCAGAAAAGTACTGGATATACAAAAATGTTTATATAAAGCTTATATATTGGTATTGATCTCAGCTTTTATCCTCTACTTTAGGATTATTTTCTTATAATTTAATTAAATCTAAGACGTAATTTGTAATCCTATTTCCGTTGATTTCTCCTTATCGCAGAGTAGTGTTCGAGTTTTACGTGTGGTCCGGAGCTTGGTTTTCGTTAAATCTGTGGATTTAGGTGCCTCCGGCAAATCCGTACGCCCGATTTCGATCTCGAATAATAATAAAAAACGGTATAAGAAAGGAGCGCAAACCCCGCGCCTCGGCGTCGACGTCTGTGTTGGTGTACACATTTTATGGTTATCGAAATACACTTGAAAACAGTGCTCAGTCTTATATTTTACTTTGTATATAAACATATGAAACAACACAAAGCAACAGTTCAATAAGAACAACTTTGACAGTTTTTTCTTCAGTTTTCAATTGATTGAATTACATAAACATTCTTAGGTTTAACTTTTTGTATGTAAGAATAAGAAATTATAAAATATTTGATATATCGTAAAGTTATGGTATTGTCAACTTCAATCTATTGATTTTATAAACTTTCTTGTTTTTTTTTAATAATATAAAAGTGATTTTAAGTGAATGGAAATATCGGTAAGCAATCTGATATTAAAAATCTATGATATTTATTATGTATAATTTACAATTAATTATATACCCAACAATAATAATTAGATGAGGAAGCATAGTTTTAATTAACGAAATGTAAATATTCACTAAAATTACAAATTAAATAGAGCCAAAGCAAAACGAAAATACAAAGTTGTTTATATTCAAATATGTAGTAATAATATTAGAAGAAATGCTAGTGTTAATAACTTTTTTCTTTTAATGGAAAACTTTGTTACTGCAAAAAAATCTTTCTATGGTAATTTTTTCTATAACTTATGTAAATTATAAAAAAAATAGAAAATATGATTATAAAAGATGATTGATTTTAAATAAAGTATAGCAATGCGTCGATTTGTTTCTCGGTCTGATTCAAATTAATAACTATAAAACTGCAAACCAAAATATCAGTTTTGTCTACTAATATCCTAAAATTTACTTTCTTTTCCTCAGAATTACTTAAAACCAAATTTGTTTTGACATTTTCAATAAGGATTAAATCCGAACTATGCCTGCATTATTATATTCAAAAAATATTATTCAATTATATAATTTTATTTGTACATCAATTCTTACGATATCATTTATTTACTCTGACATAAAACGATTTTGCATTTAAATTTCAATTATATTAGTTCTACAAAATATCGTGAGATTATACGGAAAAAAGCCACACCCGTTTATATTATATTATAGAGGCAAAATATATAGAGGCTAGAATGCAAACCCTGTGCGCTTATACATTTATGGGATTTACCTTTAACCCAATTTTAAAACCTGAATTAATTTAGATCCCGAAATCCGTGCTTTCATCAAACACGGTTTTTTAAACGGTTTTTCCATATAGTATGAAAGAGAGAGAGACACGTAAAAAAATTGAATTGATTTACATTTTTTTGTTAAATTGAAAGGAAATGTTTGAATCAAACTGTATTTAATAATACCTGTAAATTTCAATATTCAATGAAAAATGAATTTGTTTTTTTTTACAACTACTTTATTCAAAATAAAATTTAGTTAATAACAACATTGACATAATAACAACTCTTAATTAATTAAGTTTTTACATTGAGAGCAATAAACAACAGTTATTTCTTGATGTTTGCTCGAAATAAAATAATCACAATCTGTACAATTATGTATATGAATTTACAGAATTTTCAATTAAAATTTGTAATTGATTTGTTATTATTAATGTATGAACACATTAACAACTTAATTACTAAATTAAATAAGCACAAAAGAAAGTAACCTTTATTAACAAAAACAATTATTTTATTTATTTCTTATTAGAATTAATTGTACAGTTGATTAATTAATTAATGTATTTTAACTGTGTAGTTTTATATCAAAACTATGTTTTCATTTTCTAAATATATAAAAGACATTTCAATAATGGAATATTATCAAATATCCAAATTTTTAAGAAAAAAATCCATTCGTAAATGGGATTTAATTTTATTACCTTACAACTATGATTTATTTAGATTTCTAAATGGAAATTCTTTTTCTAAAGGCTTCTTCATGCTTTGAACTCAATTTGCATCTGTTACATATAGAACAGGCTCACAGCAAAATAGCATTTTTTAGTTTTGAAGTCTTAAAGTATCAAATAATATAACAAATATATAATTCATATATTTAAGACAGCCATTTTACCAAATAAAATATATATTTTAGATAAATAAATAGGAATTATCAATTATAATTAAAAATTCTAAATATATTAGATATTTGGTTAACTAACATCTCGGACTGCGAACAAATCGAATAACGAACACTTTCTTGAAATATTTGCGTATGATTACTAATAAAACAACAACTTTTGGACAATATTCGACTTTATCGATCAATATAGTTTCTTCAATAATTCCAATGCTCCTCTAACATAAGAAAAATAGGCAATCTTTGCTCAAAATAAGCTTTCATTTCAGCCAAATTTATTTTGTTGGAGCATCTTTTTGAGTCAACAATAGCAGTGAGGTAAGGTGGTTGATGAAGAAATTCTAAGCATCATTATTTCAATTTAATAATAGTTTTCATTAACGCGGTACCCGTTTCGAACAGTTTTCTCATGATCAAATATTCATGCAAATGTCTTCAGTCACCAGTCTTCTGATATCTTCAGGGTGTCAGTTACCTCACAAAAAATCAATTTACGATCATCCATACCCTTTTTGTGGGGTATTTTGTTATCTGTAACTATTGCCTCACGTAATTTCGATTTACGATATTCCAAAATCATTTTGTGGAACTGCAACAATTGCCTTAAATTGCTTTCTAAACGTCAGATTGCTAGGATATTTTGATAGGCGTCGTATACAGGATGGTACTTCTTAAAAATAATATCGATTTGTTGATAGCGCCATCTATATGTCATCCTACGAACTTATTGAGTGAGGTGTTACACATATTCTTATAACGAACAAATTACTCTACATTTATAGCATTGTATTTTATTGATAATGCTAGACAAATCTATAGTAAATAGATTATAGTTAACGAACAATTCATGAAGGGAATATTTTTTCCATAAATTAATATCGTGCATAAATTAAATAATAAATGAAAATTGTAGCAGTCATATTTTACCATTAATATCAGACAGATTAATTACAACAGAAATTAGTCTCGTAGTCTAGAATTCGTCGGGTTTCTCCGCGCAAAGGTTTAATTAGTTATGAAATATTTGTAGAATTTCATTTGCTTCATGCACTGTTTCATTTCCATCTCGGAGTTGAATACAAAATAACATGCAGTTACATAATGCGGAAAGTATTGATTAACGTCAATAACAATAAACATTTGTGAATGGTTGTATTTATATTTTCTCCCTTTGATAAATAACTTCAAACGTATTTTTCATTATGTTTTTTAATAATAATAATCATGTTTATTAATCAGAAAAAAGTGATGAAAAGTAATGGTGAAACATTTTAAAATGAATTAGTTCTTGTATTTTATTCAAGACATTAATTAATTTAATTAATTAAAATTAATGATATGTAAGTAATTTACTAATGGGCGAAAAATAATTAAACATGATTTTTATAATACATTATATATTTAAGAATATTAACTATTTTCAATCTAGTATTAAAGAAATTATACACTCTGTCCTCTTTTTATGCGTACTCTTTTTGATGTGGTTTTGAAGTTATGAGGTTTTTATTTCAAGAAGCATTTTTTTTAATTAACTATTTTAGGCCATTTTGATACGTTAAAATTAAAAGAAACTAACCAAACGTCGACAGATTTAGTTGAAATAATTTATTTAGCGCATGCAATTGGCGGGGAAGGTTTTGAAACACATACCCAAAACGATTTAGACGAATTACTTGGGGATAATGAATGACAATGATATCATTGGTATAACTCTTGATTCTTGAAGAACAAGAAAACGAAAATGAATAGGAAGAAGATGAAACTCCAGTCACACTCACTGCAAGTGTAATTCGAAAAGATTTACAACTTTCCAATAAATTGGCAAACCATTTTATCGAAAAAGATGATAATTCTGAACGAGCATACAAGTATCAATGCGAGCTTCAGAATTGCATTTCTGGATATCAGGAATTGCACAAAAAAATAGCAAAACCATCGCAAACTTAAACACTGATTATATTGTCAAAGGGAAAATATCAACTTGTGAAGTTGAGACTAATTTTACTTGTGAAGAATCATCTTCAGGACATAGATCGGATATTCTGACTATCTCTTCTAGTGATGAAAGTGATTTCGAACCAGTTCGCACATTATGCCGAACACTCTCATATAGCAACGATAATTCTCAAAAAAAAAATGTGAAGAAAGATAAACTTTCCTAAAAATTTTCTGTATTTTTCCTAATAAATTTAGAAGGAATATGTTAAAATTATATTTTCTGAAATTTAATAAAATTGTCTATGATTATTAACGTTTTAATAAAATTATGAATAAACATTTCGGAAAGAATATAGTAGGACTAATTATTTTTCTGAAATTTAATAAACTCATTGATTTAGTTTTATGCGGTTTAACAAAATTACAGAACGTATCCTTTACTTTTATACATGTGTCTAGTCCTTTTTTGTGCTATTTATTTTTATGCGTTTTCCTGTGGAACGTATCTACCGCATAAAAAGAGAACCAAGTGTACTTATCTATGAGATCAACTTATTAAAATTATTAATATTAATAGACTTTTGGTCTATAGCGCTTTGTAATATATTATTTTAATTTTATCATTTTCGTTGTTTAATGAAAATGATAAAATATTATTATCTGACTAGTACAATAATTATTATGTTATATATTTTTATTTCTAATTTAATTTTTTAATTTATTTAAAAGCTATTATTTAAACTTTTGTACTATAATTTTGTGTTCTTCAGCATTAAAAAATTGATGTAATAATTCATAATGAAATTAAACTTCTACAATGACGTCTGAAAACTTTGCTGACAAAGTGAATAATTCATATTTTTAATTTACGTAATGTATATACATATACCATATGACTTAGAATATAAATTACATATGCATATGTTTGTTAAGATAAAAAACTAGGATTAAGGATAGCCGTATTACTTAAGGAAATTACTTGAGAACGGCAAACATAAAATGAGTGCTGATAAATGCAAAGCGTTATTCTGAGCGCCGGATGAGAGCATCCATATTTGTGCAAGTAAATAAAGTAATTTGTTCGTGGAGTTGCTAAAAGCGATCCAATTTGTTTAACGTCTCTGTCTGCTGAAAATGCTTAAATTCCCGAGAGTGCGACTGCGATGTTACGTATGTCTGTTCCACTGAGCAGACCATGGTTAATTCTGGAACAGCCGGATGGATGGTAAGAATTGTTATGGACGCGGGTGCAACGTTTGAACATGCGAATGTGTAATACATCATCGAGGTAGTAAGCAAAGTTAATAAGTGAAACTTGAAAATGTTACGCGTTGGAGGGGTGGCTTTTGTGAACCGCCCCCTGAGAAACTCATCTGCTGTGTTCATTATATGACAGTGGCGTCGGGGAAGGCGTCTAGGGGCGGTGGCGGCGTCGGTTGCGGCTGTGACGCCGACGTTTGGATTAACTTTACCCCCATTAGAGAGGATGTCAAGAGATTATGATAGAAATTGCTAATTGGTTAAGCCTATGTTAACGCTAAAATTGTGAGAAAAAATAACTTCTGTTATAGTAAAACGAATTCTTTATTGTTGCATAACTATCACTTTTAATACCGGTTTTACTTAAGTTTGAATACAGCTATACCACGATTAATAAATTTATTTCATGAAATTACTTCGTTAAGCATAATTTCGTGTTTTAAGATCAAAATGCATTAAAAAGAATATTTCTTCATAATCTCATAAAAGATTTTTGAATTGACAAAAATCAACTTACTGGTTAAAGAAATATCTATAAGTGTAATGTTTATTATTTGTGCTTTTCATTCAATTGCTTGAAATAATTGTAATTAAGTAAGTAGAATTACTACGAATGTTAATTATATATAGCTCCATGGTGAGACGGTGTTTTGTGGTTATTACGTTTCGAGATTCTCTATTTGAATTCCATTATTATCCTCTTTAATTATGTGACCTGATAGAAATCCTGTAAGCATACATAGCAATTGACGTGTTAAAGAAAATATAAAGTGTACTGTACATTTTTTTTTCAACACAAAATCCAGAAAATAGAATTCTCAACATACGAAATTTCGAAAACCCTAATCCCGACAGTATCAAAATCACTATAGTATCGAATTCCCTACAACCATACTCCAGACTGTAGCGACATCCAAAAACTGTGTTACTAAAATGTATGGGTCTCATATTATATTTTTAAAATTAAGACGTAATATTTAGGGGTAGTAATTTCCTCGAATTTTTACCACATCCATATAAAATTGTAAACGATTGTATCTACATCCGGCACAGATCCGGAAGTAACATTGCACGTGTTATAACTATACTAAATGTAACAAATCTAAGAAACTGTAAATATATTTTCGAATATTATGGTTGAAATTTGATTGTATATATTAATTTAAAATATAATATATAGTGTGCAGGTTTATATAATTTTCTCTCTGTAATTACGTAATGGAAATTTAACATTTAACAAGTCGTCTACTTTGAAAGCATCTATGTTGAAGCCTAAGGATATTACTATACATTATTATATCCTGTACATATTTATACACGTTTAAATACAATCTATGTGCATGCAGTAGTTTAGCTATAACAGCAAAGCCAAAGACAGGGGATTACATCTAAGGCTAACGGATTAACATCTCATCTAATATGTTCTAAAATTAGTAAAATCGGGTAAGATATGAGCAAATATGAATTATCGTTTATCGAGTAATCACAAACAAAATATAATATAGCAAATAGTATGTTCTTATAAAAAAATAATTGACTCATTAATGAACATAGAGTAATTATAATTAATTGTATCGGATAGTTAATTATATAATTCATGCAATATATTCTTTTTTTTCTGTGTGACTTTATGCAACGATATTTGCAACTTAACCATTCGGCCATACAACAAATCACTCTTCGCTGTAGACACTTGTTTGGAGTCGTTGCTAATTGAGTACTAATTAAAAAAAATATCTTCTTGGAAAAGCAAAGAACATAATTATAAGGACAGTAGGCATTGATCCTTAGAATTTGAAGGATTACAAACTTGGAGAGAGAGAATAAATTTGAGTCTTTTGAGTTGCATTTAAGAGAAAGGGAGAGGTATCTATCGAGGAATGGAATTTTGATTTTGTATTAGAGGAGGTTATACGGATGGATATGGAGTGGGTTGGTTGGATGGCGGAGATTTCATTCGGATACGGAGATAATTTTCAAAACTGGGTTTCAGCATTTGGAGTGAAACCATATTTGAGGATTGGACAGTATTGCATTTATAAATGGATGTTTTACATTGGACGAATATTTCAGAACTAAGGAATATCAGGGATAGGAAGTGGCAGGATCTGGTATTTATTTTGGATTTGAGTTCTTTTGAATGGGAGTTATGGTTGCGCTTTGGATTAAGCAGTATTGCTAGGTATTTCACAGACAAGTCTTTTATTATAATTTTATAAATGTTCTCAATTTTTCAATTAATAAGTCATCAAAATACTATTATTATAGTTGATATAATCTATATGAATCAAAAGTGGCATTACATGGGTTTAAAAGTAATTAAATAATAATAATGTTGTTAATTTGTATTTATTACGAATATAATTTTATGTCATAATTGCTAAATGGTAATGTAACGAGTTGAAATAAAATAATTTTATAATTGGTTGCGGAAATATATTAAAAACTTTTATCAGACAAAATAGGTATAAATAAAGCATTTGGAAATCAAAGTGAAAGCTTCATTTTATTCAAATGAATTGGATTTCAGCGATTTCAATCAAAACCGAGAACATATATAAAAAAAACAGCAATTTTATCGAACATTCATCTCTTTATGTGCTTTGTCTAAAACTAGATGTCCAACAAAATCAAAAACATATTAGTAACATGTTGGGATTTTACATGTGGATATTAAAAGTTTTGGGTCGAGTATGGATTATAGATGTGGCAATTTCAAACGTTGGAATGTACGCTTTCAATCTGACAACAACAAAAACAACGAAATTGTTTACTAACAACAACAAAAAATGAATACACGTTGAGGGTCAGGAAATGGAAAGAAAAATAAATAAATAGACAAATATAAACGCGGTTTTTCATTGTATGTGAGTGACTATAAAGGACCTCTCGCATGATAAATTAAAAAATAAACTTAATGGCATTACCCGCTGTGCTGTAAGTAGAATAAATATAGAATGTGGATACATACGAGTGTTTGAGCATGTCTATGTGTGTTTGGTGTATGTTTGTGTTCGTCCTGTGCGGTTACAGCGGGTTGGTTTTTTTAGAAATAAATCACATTTTCGGGAGGTACAAATGCTAAAATTTCTGTTGAGAAGTGCATATTTACAGACCACTTTAGCAAATGCGAGGCAAACACACAATTTAACAGGTGAAGGGAAAAGAAAAGAGATAAAAGCAGGTGACGGAGGTTGCTAAACTTCAAAAAGCATTGTATATGTGCACTCAACGTGGAATTAGAGAGTCGACCCATACATTATTCATAATTGTATCCCTTAACTGTGCGAAATCCTGCAAGATGAAATGATCCTCGTTAAGCTAGTATATGAAGAAATCTCTAGTCCAACTTCCAGTAAACGCAATTGGATAACTATAAGTAAAATTGAATTAATGTAACAAATATACATTTATTTATCACTTTTAGCATATTTTGGATTTACATTGCACATATTTTAAAGTTTTATTTCTGTAAAGACAAAAAAAGGTAAGACTCAAGAAATATTAAACTTCACATATTTCTTAAGTCTTGGATTTACAACGGAATTATTATAATTGGTTTAAAAGCTTCCGTTCTAGGCAATATTAACAGACATTTTAGTCAGACTTTTATAGAAAAATTACTTTTTATTCGTTTAAATAATTTTGCAGTCACACAATGGTGGAACAGATGTCACATAGAATAGCAATGCAACATATAAATACATCACTCATCTATTAGATAAATCGCTAATTTCTAACTGATGGAAAATCAGAATGCCTATTGGTCTTAGATATTAACGTAATGTTCTTCATTTGGAACTTAATACCTATTTGTCAAATCGGGAGGGCTACTTGGTGTAATTCTATATATTAATAACATTTAAATGAATGAAATAAAACATATAAAAATACTAATTTTACATCAAACGGCACTGATTCAAAAAATATTAAGCGAGGTATTGATTATGTGAAAGAATGTTAAATTTACTATACAAATTGGTCGATCGTATTTTGTATGCTGGTACCCGGGCACAGGAGGGTTAACATAAATCTTTTCAAACGAGATTCACAATGTATCAATATTAACATAGACATTTTAGTAAATTTTTCTATGATTTACCTAATACTTAACTCTTCTCGATCTGTCAATTTACAAGATATTTGAATAACACATATATACATATTCTAATAATACGATAAGTATATTAGGATTTATTACAAATTATGTAGTAGTAATGCAAAAATAATTATGTATATAATAACTATTTACTTATTAATATATATATATATAAGTAAAGAGTTATTTTTGTAAAGTACTTTAATTAATAAAACGCTAACGCAAAACATCAACTGATTTTTGATGGCACTCCAACCATTTCACAGGATTTTACCCTACATGATATGCATTAAACCAGACCTAAATCACAGTTAAAACAGCATTAATATAAACTGTTATTCTGTTTATTACAAAACTTAATTAAAATGAACATGTAAATTGATTCCGCAAATAGCAAACACGTTTATAAAAAAGGCATAAATACGAATCAAATAAAAAAATAGCACAACACACAGCTGCGTTATTTCTATTGCACACTTAATAACTGTGTGATTTTTGTTTGCTTGTATTTTTGAGAGTACAGGATATAAATGAATATTTATGAAAGCGTGGGCGGTGGATTTTGGAAGGGTGGAAGGGTATTAGCGACACCGTTTCCAGTGAAGCAATTAAAGCGTTGCAATTTTAATTAGCAATAAACATCTGTGTCGGAACCGACGGGGGTTTGTTTTCGGGGCACACGGTTGACGGGGTTGTTGAAGGGAAAAGGGGGGAAGTTGAATTCAAACTGTACACATTCACATACATTCGTATAAAAGTGTCCGTAGTTTTGGAGGGCGCCACGAAGTCGACATTGTTTCCGGAGTTTATACTCTGTCTTTCTCATTCTCTCACTCGTTTTCACCCTTCGTCGTATACTCTTCTTCTGCGTCCTTTCGAGTACTGGCAATATTAAAGTCAGCCCTGCGACTGAGCTGACGACCGTCAACTCAGCGGAAATGCCTTTGAAAGGATAACGGGACTATCGAGGGAGGATACACACATGCAGCCGAGTACCTAAAGGCACCTTCAGTTTCTCTTTACCTCTTAATAGACCATACGATGTGTTTAAATGTGTTTAAGGGTCTTGATATTTAGATTTATGCTTATTTCATTGGTGCTATTCATTTTATTTAGTTCTATAAAATTTACTAATAGCATCTTTATGAAAATAAATATTCTCCTTAGTGTAATGATCTAAAATACATAAATTAAAATGCAAGGAAAACCATTTATAGTAAATTATGAAAATTAAGCTAAACGACTCCAAATACTTACTCATGAAAAGTCAATTTCAAGAACGAATTGGAGACAAATAATCACCCAGAAACATTACATAATATTATTAATTCAAAACATTCTGACACTATCCGAAACAACAGAATCGAATACGTATATACGATAAATCGTTGTAGGTTATAAAACCGAGATCAATAGAATCGAAACACCTTTTTCACTTTCTGACGTGAGCGTTAAAAAAAGGTTCTTCACACCCTTGCGTTTCGCAAAACTGTTGATATGCTGCATACATTGTTGTGTGTAATATCATATAGTACAAAAGATAATTCACCCATACCTCGCTTTATGGCCTAGATACGTTCCACGAAACTTGGCCGCAAAACGAAAAGCCGTATAACGAATCAATTATTGCACTTACGCAAGATTGGCAACATGTAGATATATCGACATAGAACAAAGTTTTTTACCGTTATACTGAAACATTTTAGGCCGTAAATCGAAAACACGCCTTAATTGAGGAGGGCCGTTACAGTGAAATGCCGTATAAGGAGTGGCCATATAACGAAATAATAATCAGTCAATTTATATATTTTTTTAAATATTTATTTTAATTAATATATAATATCTAAAGTTTATTATAAATAGAAAATTCTTTTGCGGAAAGAACTAGCTAACTAGCCCTTTAATCATATTATGTATCATTGTAATGTTTAAGAATATTCAATTAAAATATGCAGAAATTAAATAATTTCTGATGGATGTAAATGATTTAGATGTGTTAAAAATGATAACTTTGAAGTGTCTACATGTAATTTTAAAAAGGCTGCAATTATATAAATATTACGCAATTTACAAAGGGCCTGTAATTATGAAATTACATGATCAAACAGATTCATTTCTCTATGTTATGAAATAATATACGTTGGTACATTCATGCAAACGAGTGTGAACAAAATCTAATTCAACCACACGATTTATTTTTTTCTGGGCTGCACTTTTTTTCTTTCCACTCTCGTCAAGGATCGACGGAGGCTGTATTCCCCTTTTTGTTTCTTTTCTTTTTAACGATGTAATTGACCTTTGTTTTCCGCAGCGTGTAATGTTCTAGAATGAGAGGCAGTACTCGTCTACGCGTGAGAGGAAGGGAGAGAGAGAGCGAAATGCAGAAAGGAAGCAAAGGGCCCTGCAAGCGAGTTTTGCCTTCTGCGCGAGATTAATTAGAAACATTTCTGGTGGATGAATCGAGCGAGCGACTCGAGGGGACCCTTTGTTCTCCTAGCAAACTTAATAAATGTAATCACATGAGAACATAACAAATAAGCAAACCCAAGCTTGGCCCTTCGTTCACTCGACTCACAATTAAATATATCATGTATTTAATAATTGGCCGAAATAATGGGAATTGTATGTACCGTTTCCCATGCACTTGGTGCAATATACGGAAGCATCAACGAAATAATCAGAAAATGTAATTTTAGTGTTTTGCTGCTTGTTAAATTACATCAAATCAGGGTTTAAATCGTGTAATTAACTAGTCAGTAAAATACATCTTGTATATAGATATAGAAATTATTCATCATTTATTATACTAAAACGTAAACATAATGTTTTTTGATGGGAAAAAATACCGTTATAGATGACTTTAAACATTGCATGAAACACGTTTTGTATCATGACTGCATTAATGATGAAACGTCAAATATTCTTGATATTTATGTGCAATAATTTTCTCGGATAATTTCGAAAATGGGAATGCAAGAGCAGGTCAGTATTTTGCATAATGATTGGAACATGAAAGTCTACATATGCGCGAGTCGATAATTGCTGAAATGCTTGACATTAAAAATAATTGACAGCGACAAATTGGAAATCAATTCATTACGCCTCCTAAAGTCATCGAAATTATTATCATCATAGTTTGCATAATAATTGTTTCACCTAAAGTTTCAGAAGTTTTCAAAAATTATAGAAGAAATAACAACAAATTTAATGAAATAAATAAAAAAATAACTAATAGGAAGAGCGATTAGCCATATATTTATAATAATTTAACATGACAATAAGGCTTTCTTAAGAAATTAGACTAGGCTTTATTGTAATATAGAGTATATTCTCGATTTTCATAATACCTCAGTTACAACGCAATTGTAATTATGAAAATAAATCCAACATCCCTGGAATAACGAACTGAAGTCATTTCTCAATAGGTCAATAATAACTTCCAATATATGGGTTATGTTTAGTAATTAAAATGTTTATGTAAAATTATGTAAAAATATATATTTAATGTTTTACTGCATGAAAAACTTAAGTGTTTGATTGCAGTTGAGTTTATAAAGTTTATTACAATTTCATTATATTCTATTCTAATACATTTTGTATAGGAAATGTAATTTAATTTATGACATATAAATAATCACATTCAATAATAAACCTAATACTTTTTTTTCATTTAAATCATTTTATATTAATGAATATATAGGTAAATAAATAGTAGTAAATTATGATAATAGTTGAATAATGGCAGAAAGATTTATCGTCTGTAGTCCTTTGCAAAAATAACATTATATTAAATTTTTATTTTCATTGTATTTCTATTAAATTCTGTTTATATTTGTCTTGTAGTTGTTATAATATTATTATAATTAGTAAAATAAAATTTCAAATTTGAATATATAAGATTTTGTTATTATTACTTCTTTATTTCTAGATATTATCGAGCTATAACTAAGAGCTATATTTTAGGAAATTATGTTAAATTGAAAGGTTTATTTTAGGCTATAAATTAATAAAAAAATAGAGTAGGAAATGCAGATGAGTTCCGGTGTCTCATGAGAGCCAAACTAATGTATAATGCAGGTGGTTTTTAATGTTAAAGTTACCGGTCAAGGGCGCATCGGGGGAGAAAACCACTTTAATATTAAGAATAATAAATCAGGCGCAGTCCGAAAACTGGGAATCCCACGCTCAGAAGCCGGAACTGAATTATAACTTTGCAAACTATCGCCTCCTTTTTAAGTCCCCTTTTCTAAAATGGTTTCGAGCTGCATAATTCCATTATTGAAATCGAGCCATCTTTTCACTTCTCACGTATTGTCCTGTTTTTGCAGTTGCAAAACTGGGACGAAAGTCGAATGACGGGAATTGCGGACTTGGGAAATTCTGCGGTTTTATATTTCATAAGGCGAGGAGCGTACGGATGTCGTAACAATAACCGTTTCCCTCACGAGAAATCGACTTCGAGGGAATAATTTAAATCTATAACAATAACCGTTCCAATATCGAAAATATTATCTGGAACATGAAATGGCGAAAGCCTATCGACGATAAATCATTGGAGATGTGAATCGCTCGAATGGTTGAGAAAATAGAAAAGAACCTTTCCATGTGTATTTTAAAAGACCGTTTAAAATATTGGTAGAAAGTTCCATATTTCTGAGACGATTGGATTTAATGTATTACAGAATTATTTTAGAGTGTACAAGCATTTAGGGTAGTCTAATATTCCATCTCATTAATCAATTTGGTGTAACAGTATCAGACCAATCGAAAGCCCTGAGCTAATCCCTGTAGTGCACTATGTCGGAGTACACGTTTAGCCCTTTGCGTTAGCTAATTTTTCATTACATCGGATTTATACTTGCATATTAGAAGACCTATATCCCACTGAATTTGTAAGCTACTAGTCTATACATGTAAATGGTCTCTTTAGCGATGGGACTAATAGAATTTTCATATTGATTTTCCTTTTACATTTATTTAATAATTTCAAAAGCATAAGAATATTCTAGTTGATGATAGTCATTGCATATAGAAAATAATAAAGATAAAAGTATTATGAAAATTTTGAAACAAAATCGAAAATCTATTTTTTGTTTAATAATTTTGCCTAATAATGTAAATTTTAAGAATCTTCATTTGCATTATTATAATACACCCATACCTCGCTTTACGGCGTTCCACGAATCTTGGCCGCAAAGCGAAAAGCCGTATAACGAATAAATATGTAGATATATAGACATCGAAAAAGTTTTATTTGCCGTTATAGCGAAACATTTTAGGCCGTAAATTGAAAACGTGCCTTAATTGAAGAGGGCCGTTATAGCGAAATGCCGTATAAAGAACGGCCATATAGCGAGGTATGGGTGTATATGAAAATATGACATTTCTAATATTAATATTGGGATTTTGTTCTATATTGATATCTCACTGTTAGGGATCTATTTTATTTGTATAACAGTGGTACTTGGAACTGATTTGATAAATATTTAGTATCAACGACACAAACTAGACCACCTGTAATTAGTTTCAGGAAACCGGAAAACCACATCGTTAGTGGATTGTTTCAACCCTTTGCCAACAGTCTTAGAACTTTACGCAAGATCTATACAAACACAACGTTACTGTTCAACAATTTCTAGATTTTAACAATACAAATTATTACGTAGTAAATGTAGATTATTAATTGATATAGTTAATTCATAACATTATGATATCGCAAAAATATTAAAATTTAATATAATTATATGAATTTTATTTATTTAGAACCGAATTAATGTAAACAAGGGCGGAAAGACTGCGGTCATTAGTCCTTTCTAACAGATTTGTTTGATTATCATAATATAAATATATCTTGTTATTATTTTCATATCTTTGTACCGTTTGCAATAAATGTTATGATTATTGTAATCAATTAATTCAACATTGTTTCTGAAATTAATTTTAGTTACATATTACATTGAACAATAAAAAATATTATGTATATTAATTGTAGATTAATAAATTATTAATTTGTATTAAAATCTGTTAGTATTCTAAATCAATGTGGCTTATTTATTATTAAGTAATTTAAAAAGAAATAACTTCTACGTTTTAATTCTCTTTAAAAACTAAACTTTACGGACAACCCAATATTTTAATACATTTGTAAATTTACTGAATTCTGTATATAATTACTACTTTAATGGAAGTGCATATTCAAAGGAAGGCTTTGTATTTTTTGTAATCAATCAAATCAAAATACAAACAATGAAGGAAAAACAACTCTAATTAATTGGAAACATATACAATCAATTTGCTGTACTGGTTTCGTTACAGTAGATTGCTTTACCGTGTACAAATTTATTTGTGGTGCAAATTAAATTTACTTTTATTTCCTTGTAAATAATTACAAAATGAATTACTACTTTCGATCAAAGTGCTATTTTCCATAGTCTTTATATTTTTCATGTTAACAAATTAAAAAATAAATAATCTTATTTATTACATTCGTCACGTAAACTAATAAACCAAGCATAATAATACTTGATAGTTATATAAAAACAATCAAGAAACTATTGAAAAGCAAAACATATAATTTGTTTAATTATAAAACTAATTCCAGCTCTTTAATAGAGATTCCGTACAATAACTCCCTTTTGCTATATATAATGTAAATCTCATTGGAATATTCTGCAGATAGCAGGAAAAACAATTATTATGAGCCCTTCGATAGTAGTAATGTGTACGATCGAGTTGGAATAATTCTGAGTAGTAACTTTTGATCTCCCTGCGAAGGGTTCTATAACCAAACAAACGGAAACGGAATCTGTCATCAAAGAGTGCTTTGTGTTGACGACAGTCGTATCGAATTTTGCCAACTCAGACTGTAATCGTCCAGGTAAACTTTTATAGATTCACATACACAAATCTACATAAAAACACAATAGTGCGATAAAGAAACAATAAAATAATGTTACATAATTTTTAATACAACATATGTAGTATTAATGATCCATATACTAACAGTTTTGTTTTGTATTACGTGAAACACATTTTATTGGAAATTAGAACTTTGTAATATATAATTATCTTCCAAATTATAACAATATTTTCAATTAAATCCACAATTATAATTACATATCAAAAAAGAAAAGGAAATATAGCTTCTATTATAAAAAATGATACGATTATAATATTATTAGAATGTTCATGAAATGTATTGGAAATTATTTTAATTTGTCCATTTGCTCATTAAATATCTAAACTCTAATCTGTTAAAAAATATTAAAATATAAAATAAGATTTAGGGGTGATAAAATATATTTATCAATATTTAAATGAAAACCAAAGGAGACAAATTATTTTTATAGGGAGACGTACTATAAAGTTTAGAAACTACTGTACTATAAGCAATTATGTTATGATGCAAGTGCACTAACAGTGATGATTAAAAGTGTGTGCGTTTGCCAATGAATTTGTAATTTAATTATAATAATGTTTGTACTCACTCTATAGTGTATACTAGCAACATCATCAATATTCAGCATTTTCAAACATTTATTTAAAAATTGCAGTTTCATCAAAATGCATAGCATATTAAACAGAATTCCACACTCTGCAATTTAAACTTTTAGCAATAATTTATTTGTTTTTGATATTCAACTTAAAAGCCATTGACCAAAGCCATTGTATAAAAAATACTAATTAATATAAATTCTTGTTTACTACAGATGTACAATATTTGTAATTTAGAATAATAATAAATGTTATTAATCATAGTATTACATCGATTATAAAGGTATGTTCTACTTTAATGTTCCAATAACAAATTAACACTAGTTTAAGAAAAAAACTATGAGTTCAAGTTTGTTTTTAATTTAATTTTGTTTTTGTTAAAATACCATAGGTTCGTCCATTTGGAATAGCTAATTCAGTATACTAGACCCATATATCATAAACATTAAATTTCCTTCTATTTAGGATAATAATACATTATACCTGCCAGTTCCAATGTGCTTTTCCATTTCCGTACCTTCGTTAAGTTTTACATTACAGCAGTTACATTTATAAATTATTTCGTAACACAATAATATAATTTCTCTTTAAAACATTAAACTATATGTTTGAACTATAATCTAAATCAGAAATTCTACAAAAAATAAGTTTAGTTAATAATAAAATATGTGTTACTCACCATAATGAATTAATTAATATACAAAATTGGCTATAACAATTCTAAATTACTTATTATTACACAACATAATCATTTATCATTATGAAATCAATTATAATTATGTTGTTAAGCTAGAATAATAACTCTATGGTGATCATAATTATTCTTTACTATATTTTAATACAAACGTTAATAAAACTGTACTAAATTTGATTTATAGTATAGAATTTTCCTATCTGTATAATGAAAATTATTCCAACAAGATTTTCCAATTATGTAGTTATACGATAAACAATTAATTAAGATTTAATGGAGTGAATTATTAATTACACCATCAATCAACAGAAAATCGATATGAATTGTTGCATTGTGCATCAGTGAACATAATGCATTATATAATATGACTGTCACCAATAGCTGTATATAATTACAAGTAAAGTTACTTTTATTCCACATAATTTCGGTATCTGGATTTATAAAGTAACAACCAAGTACGCGAGATAACATAAGTCAATCCACTTAACCTGTCTTTACGTGTAGTTGTAAAACAAATGTAATGATTCATTTGATTGTGGTTAGATTTTATATAATTTCATTCATTTCATGTATCGTTATGAAAAATATTAAATATAATATAATTTATTGGCCAGTTTTAAAAACAAAATATAAATCTAAATACAAAACCAAACATAATAATTATATAAAAAGGCTGTCCAAAGGACTATCGACCATTAGTCCTTCCGCTCTAGAATAGTATATACAATGTAGAAACTAAATGAAAAAGAAAGAAAAAATATTATAAAAAAATCAGCTTCTTGGAAAGGAAAGGGACTTAATTATAGGGATAATAGATACTGGAATAGGATAAGTCTGGGATACTTATATTTGGGAGGGTTTTCGAGGGATACAAAAAGAGTGAGGATAAATTTGAATCTTTTGAAATGAATTTAAGGGAAAAACATCTATTGAGGACTGGAACAATTTTGGTTTTGAAATAGGGGAGGTTAAAAATTATTAAATTTGTGGATTATTTTCGATTTACATTAATTCTTTTAGAGTAAATGGTTTCAGTAATTGCACACGTTGTTCGGTGTACTATGTGTAATACATACAAAGGTAAGGCAAGAAATGAGATCAAGATAGATAAATATATAAGTTTAATTGTACCAATTATTTTTTAAATTATTGTAATACATTATTATATGTATTATCAACGACATTGAGCATATGAACATTGAAATATTTTTTTTATCTTAAACATCTTATGTAATATAGTGGAACTCAGTTCCTAAATTAAACGGCAACGGAAATATATCAATAAAAAATAAACTAATATAATTTCGGTTTCGGAACTTGCAAATTATCCAGCAATTACGTAATATGAACAGCGATTAACCTAAGTTTATCTTGATCCTCTTTGGTCGTAGTTCATACCTTAAGTGGAATACTTTCGTACAGTTGTGGTTTATTATTTACTTATATCATTTTATATCAGTTTATCATTTGACTGTACTTGGATTTTATATAATGTTATAAAAATTATTATAATGGATGAATTATATCAATTTTACTTAAATTCTTTAAAAAAAATATGATTTGGGTAATAACACAATTTGGTTTTCATGCTGTTGCAATTTTGAGATTTTACTATAATTGTGGTTATAAACTATGCATAATGCTTACAAAGATAAATGATAAAAATATAATTATCAACAATTTGTTGTTTATTGAAAATATGGTTTATATATTGTAATGAGGGGTGTTGTTCTTTTTTCTTTAAGGGAAACAATGAAATATGATAAGAAAACAGGGGAGCCCGAGACGGTCGGGCGCAAAATTGAATTTAATGCGGCATTTCGGTTGAATATCTTATAAGGCTGTTAGCGAATCTTAGCACATTATTTACATAAATTACAATTCCCACTAATGCCCTAATTGCCAATGCTAATGCCCAAAACTTGTTACACGAGGGCGCGCGTACTCCTCTATTTTAATTTAATTGTTAAATACAATTGGCCCAGCAACATTATCCTCGTACCAGAACTATAATAACTACATTCACTATGGTCCAAATCGATAATGGCTTCCCGTTTTACAACGCCAGATAATATCGAGGGAAAACGGGGGATTAAAACATCCTAGGCATTTCCCGTTATTCCGACCATTCCTTCTGTTTTCCAGCAATAATAAATTTATTCAAGCGGGACCGAACTTAATCCAAAGCCTATTTTATACAAAACTTTCACCATATCCATTCCTTTCTCTCTCACTCACTCAGTCTTTTTCTCTTTCCTCTCCGTATTTTCTCTGTACGAAAATAAACATAAAGTTTCAAAAGAGGAGAATTACATCCCTTTTATATTTTCTCGGGAGATATAAGAAGGAATGAGCTAAGACAAACAAAACCTACGCAGCGAGGAGAAAATGTTCATCTCCAAATTAATGCTGTTGCGAAACGTGTGATGGTATGTTGAATGGTTATAATTAGGTCGTAGATGAGACGGAGACATTTACAAAAAAATACGGTTTTATTAAAAGCTATTTGCCCTTTGAGACTACAACTTCTTCCGATCTTCACAAACGACCGTCCTTTGTTCTTTGATATTACAAATTGGCAATAAACAAATCGCTGCAAAAGTTTCCAATATATTACATTCAATTTAATATAAAATAACAATCATTTTTGTATTACTTATTTAATAGTAACACTTATTTAGTGTAACAAGATGAAATAATCTAAAATTTTCAATTTTGTTTACTCAATAAATTAATTAGAAGAAGTTACTGGTGAAACATCACAACTTAATTTAAATACTAACAATAATAATTCAAGTGGTATTGTAGTATCTAAAACAAATAACATTGGACCATATAATATAAAAAATAATCATATATGAAAACAATTTATAACTTCTTTAAGTTGTTTTAAATATTATGAAAATAATAAGAAATTCACATATTACGAATTAATCAGATTTAATTATAAATATAAAAACCAGTTAAATCATAACAACTCGATACCAGTGTTTTTAGATTTAAATTTTAGTTTTTATCAATTATTTATCAATTATTCAAAATTGTCTTTTCAATAAATAACAAGCGTATGTTTCAGAAACTTAGAAAAGTTTGAAATTTTTAAACCAAATAACATAGGCCTATCAAAATAACTGATAAAATTAACCATAAAAGAATACATTTGGTATATCTTTCTGAAATATTATCAAAATAGTGAAATACTGAGTACTTGGTATAAAATAAATGACATAAAACATTATTAGAAATTATATTTATTTGTAATATAACATTTTAAATGAATGTAAATATTTTTGCATTTATAAATATAAAATAATAATATTACAAAGTATTTATTCTAAATTAAGTATTCAAATATAAATTGAAATATTTTTTATTTATAATCAAGTAATACTTAATACCTTGTTTACATCACATCAAAGGACTACAATTAGAAATATTTGAAATAGCTTTCCTTCTTTATGAAATAAAAAGGATCATCAAAAGAACAAAACATTCCATAAATTTCCATAATTAAAAATATAATTGTATATAAACAAAATAATAATAACCAAAAGCCTGGCTAAAGGCTATCGACCTTGATCTTTACATCTATCAATCTGATAGTGAATAATAAGAATTAAAGAAGAAACTAGATGAACAATACTGTATGAAATTTCACAAGAAAAGATAAGAAACCACAGGGATTAAGTGTATAATTGTAGGGACAACGGGTTTTGGTATTTGGTATAAGTAGGATACTTACATTTGGGAAGGGTTGTTGGATTTCGAGTGATTCAAAGTTGTAGTAGGTAAATTGGAGTCTTTTTAAATATATTTAAGAGAAAGGGAGAGGTACTACAGAGAAAAGTTACAATTTAGTATTTTAAATAGATGAGGTCATTCAGAGGATTATGGAGTTAGTTATTTGGAGGAGGAAATCAAGGATTGGATTAATTTATAAATGAGGTATTACATTGAACGGATATTTCAGAATTACGAAATATTGGGGATCGGAAGTGGCGGGATCTTATCATGACTTTGGACTTGAGTTATTGAATTTTGGATCAAGAAGGAATCCCAGGAATTTCACAGAGGGTATTATTCTTATAATTTGCACTATTTATGTGAGACGGTAAATTTGAAAATGTATAAAAGTTTTTTAGACAATGTTTAATAATGATTGGGGAGATTCGTTAATAAACATGTTTCATATAATAATACTCTTGCATATATAGAGAGCAATGTACATCATCTTATGTAGATTGAGTTCAGTTGTGCGTGAAGAGTTCAATGCATATTTGGAAGTGATAAATCGATTTTCCTTTCGGCTAAATTCAATCCAATCATTTATTGATCATATGCACATAATAGGTATTTCAGGTGAAATTTATTGATTTTAATAAATAACATAAAGTACATTTATACGGTATACATTTTCTTGCATAATAATTTAGGCAAAAAGACCTTTGGTCTATAGTCATTTGCATGTTGTATTATTTTGTTCACTGTTGCAATGAAAATAATGAATAAAAATAATATAATAAAAATAGAAAGACAATTATTACATATTCTGTTCAATCAATAACATATATTTTACGTAATACTAACTAATGTAATGACTATTATTTTGATCTATTTTGTATGCTATTTAAAAATTCATATAAATTAGTATTGATTCAAATTTTTGATAAATTATATATCATAAAAACCGATTCGGTTTATATTTTATTGGCTCACAATTGTGTATTGTCCATTTTATTTAACGATCGAGTTATTTTTATGTAACTCCAAATGCAATTTATATTATTTTTTATTTGAAATAACACGACCGATATGTATAAATCGCATTGCATAATGAATGTGCAATTTTGAATTATTATTGACATAAACTTCCAAGCTATCGTTATGAATACTTGAAATATAAATCCGTTTATTATGTTCTTTATAAAGTTTCACTATGACTAAAACTCTATTTGATACTTGAAAACTGTATATTTAATTTTACTGCATTGAAAATAGAAATGATCTGATCGAAGTCATTTAAGCAAATTAGAATCAAAAGATTACGAAAGTCATTATTAGTGAAATGGTAATCTATTGAGATATTTATGTCCAGTGTAACGGTCGGCAAGAAAGAGACATTGTCGTGTCCGACCACTTTATTATTGTTTATTGTATTATTGTTATGTATATCCCATAGTCCTACATCCTTCTTAATAATTAAACACATATGTACGTGATTATTTAGTCTGGCTTGTCGATTGTTTCCAACAGCTTGGTTTTTGTCACCACACAGTGGACACTGTTCGGCACCCCTCATATTTGGGTTTGCCATAAAACTAAGATAAACTATTTACCCCATGCACTTAAAATGCATATCCGTTCCCTACTCAGCACCTTTTTTGAAATGGATAGATTTTTGTGTAATATAATTTAGTCTTCGAACGCCCGTCTTCGAAGGAGAATCTTCGAAGAACAGTCTTAGCTGGGGAAACTAACCAGTAACTAAAGAGAAGAATGTAACTCTTAGTTAATAAACAGGAGATCAACACTTATATCGTTGACTTCTTCATAAAAACACTCAACTGTACAATAAAACTACTTAGAATATTCGTATTTGATATTCATAAACCCCTCAAAGGGTCCACAACGACGTAACTACGAGATAATCCACGGTGTCCAGAGATTTTTAATCCCGGGACACGGCACCATTTTTAAGATATTAGCTGTTAAAGACTCTAGACTAAAATTTTTATTATTATATAGATGCAGTATTTACAAAACATGTATGTATTTTATAATGAATTACCATTATCTAATACTTAAAGTAGTAAATATTATTAATTTTATATTTTATATATATGTTCCTGGACTTTATATGAACAAATGTACTCAAATAAAAAGTATTTAATGAAACGGTTGAATTACGTGACTTGTAAATAAATTTGAGTGGAATTACATGTTTCTGACATCATTCCATTACAAATTTAAATAATTGATGTTCTTGCTAATTTGATGTTTACTACATTAATAATTATATCAAAATGTTATTATTATAAAAGAGAGGAAATATTTCAGTCAATATTGAATTATTTGTGCATTTTTTTACATTTTATTTTAATCTAAAGAAAATAACTATTATGTTTGAATATAAGTTATCAAACTTGTAAATATCCAGGATAATTGTAACTCTCAACGAACGCTCTATAAATATCTCGAGTACCCAGGGGGACAAGAATATGCAAATAAATAGCGGGGTACCACAGTGATCAGTGTTAGGCCCGCATCTGTGGAACCTAACCTATGATGGTGTTCTAAGAATCAACCAACTTGCAGACTTAACTCTAATTGGATAGGCTGATGACCTGGCAGTAGCCGTAGTAGCAAAAACGGAGGAAAAACTTACCAGAAAGGTAAATGTAGCTACAAGCAATATCCAAAATTGGATGGTAGAGAGAAACCTGACACTTGCACCAAAGCAATCGGGATTTATAGTGCCTACAGAAAAATTTCCCGGGTTGCTGTACAAATATTAGCTGGTGTGCCACAAATAGAACTGCTGGTTAGGGAAAAATGTGAGAGGCAGAGCGGGGCGAATAAGGAAGATGTCAGAGCGAGATTACTTCAAAAGTGGCAGGAAAAATAGCATACGTTGGAGAAGGGACCTTGAACTCTATGCCTAATCCCAGAAATAGAGCCCTGGATAAAAAGGAAACACGGAGAAATGACATACCACCTGAGCCAGGCTCTCTCTGGACATGGATGCTTCGGCAAGTACCTGCACTTCATCACGAAGAAGGAGGATGAAATGTGCTGGTACTGCGAGGAGGACTGCAATAGATGGACATGGATGAAGCACGAGGCAGAGTACCAAACTGGGTGCCTTGCTGGAACCAGAGGGATTAGTTGGCGAATTGTTGAAGAGCGAAGAGAGCTGGGCGACCATATCTGAGTATTTGTCGCAACTAAAGAAGAAGATGAACGGAGACTACAAAGAGCCAATTAAGATAGTGGCAGTGGAGGCCAGCACTAATGCAAAACAATGGAACTGCAAAGGTGATCAGCATTGCATCGGAGTACTAAGATACTGGATGTTGATGAAGAAAGGAAGAGGTTTTAGTAGGTAAGAATCCCACAATACCTCGACTCCATATGTGGTCCTTATGTAAGGTTTCCTCTCCTCTACAAAAAAAGGATAATTGTAACAAATGTTACAGATTGCAGGATTCACAATGATATGCACATTTTTAACTATTCTGGATTAATATAAATATTTGTTGTAATAATACCTAGTAGTATCGTTACCAGTAAATCAATTTTACCGTCCAATATTATTATCAGTAAATGTTGGCTATTAATACCAGTAATTTCTTCAGATTATTCAATGACAGTAGATAATAATATAAGAATATAAGAATATTAGTAGATTGCAAAGTAGTAGGACTTTCATAAAATTATTGGTATAATTATGAAAAATGTTAAAATATAATTGATCAAATTTCATTGAAATTATATTGAGAAAAAATCAATACAATGCAATTATTTAGTAAGAAGAACCTAATATTATTAGAACTGAAAAACTGTGAGTAGAATATTATTATTAAAATTGTTTAACCTTTTACAGCCGTATTTCATAACAATTAAAATAAAGACCAAATGAGAAACATATAGATCTTGGAATGTTGTTTGAAAAGCCCCATTTAAACAATTCATGCTTATGTAATGAGCATTGTGAGAATTGCTGCTAATGTTAATGTTGCGTACATTCTCGCTTTTGCTTCTTTTTCATTGCAAGCAAAGTGTTTACGAAATTCCATAAGCCTAATACAAAACATACCGTGTACAGCAATCCTGTCTGATCCTTAAATTCAAAATGAACTCATTAATTATATTATTTTTAATGAAATATATATCTGTATAACAAAATAATATAATTATTCCATTGGTATTTTCAGTAAATTATTATTTTATATGAGATTATTTGATTATGTTTGGCGGATGAACGTGACACGAATAGTGATTAATTTTGAATCCAGTACATCATCATAATTAAAAAACAGACTGTAGTAATTACTCTAAC
The DNA here is from genome assembly GCA_018845635.1 of Nicrophorus orbicollis. Lineage (NCBI taxonomy): Eukaryota > Metazoa > Arthropoda > Insecta > Coleoptera > Silphidae > Nicrophorus > Nicrophorus orbicollis. Next base: position 513,337 of record JAFMTC010000480.1, read on the forward strand.
ACGGCTGTTGTAATAACAACATTATGATACCCAGAATTATTTAAAAGCGGATTAATCGAGAATCTTAATACAATATAATGTGGGAAATTCCAACAATATACTTCATGTAACTACCTCATGTAAACAGTTCTACCAATATTTTGGACTGTTTGAAACCGGACTATCAACTATATCAAGAGAAAATACCGGTGATTTCAAACTAATAATTTTGAAGACTAACATTTTAGAATTTATTTTCCATTTCACAATGAAAATTTTATATGATTAAAAAAAATTAAACAATTCTACAGAGAAGTAACTAATAGTAACTATAATGATATACTATAGTAAAGTAACTAAAATCGCACTATGCCATGTATTGCTGTATTTAGAATATACCAAAGATAATTAAATAATTATAATTATATAATTTTAAAAAGTAACAATTTGAATATTATCAATAATAATACATTTTGTTACTACAAATGGTAGATGCTATTTTTTATGCATTTTATTTGAGTGAGCGTGAATCACATAAACTAATCAGCAAAGGGAGATTATTATTGATTACTCGTCTGTCTCCCCAAACTCATTTGTAAAAGCTGGCATTCCCACAGCGTTAGGAACCATCATTAAAACTTTGTATGTAAATACAATCATTATAATAAAATAGGAATAATCTTTTGTTATAAATAATAATCCTTAATAAAATTGACAGTTTCTGAAAAAAAAGGATATTAAACTTATATTTTACTTTGGGTGGGTTGAGGGATAATTCACCTAATAATAATCAAATTAAGAGATGAATGTTATATTTAGTTAGTAATTCATGAGATCAACACTAGCCTAGTTGATTTAACTGCATATGGTATTTTTATGTATTTTAATATCCCTATTATTACTAATAATACGGATACTACAGGTCCATTCAAGATGGAATTAATTCAAATTCCATAATTATAATGGTCTTTGTTTTAAATGGGTCTATTGATATTAGATAATGCATTGTTTAATACGTTTCAACCTAACGAGTTCGAAAAGTAATTACAATATGGACACAAAATGAATGGAATTTATTGAAAATATAATTGCAAATAGCAAATGGCGCGTGACTAAAATGTTTTGTTCTGTGGCGGCGAAATTTGATTATAAAATATTGTCCATTATGGCAGTTAAAATGTATTTATCATAGAAGGAAAAGGGTAAGGGATGGATAGGAGGGCGGCGTATTCGTAATTAGCACGTCTGGGCCTTTTCAGAGTAACGAGGCCGAGGGTGTAATTAATCATCGGAAGATGCTCATTTCACCCTTAACAAGTCGAAACTGATACACCGAGCAAAACCTAAAGGAATCCACTCCTTCGTCTTTTCCAGAATAATATTTTGAAACAACCTCCTTCCTTCAAGATGCCCTTATGCTTGAATTTTTTTTTGTCTTCGTGTTTTTTTCTCCATCTTTGCAAAGGCTTTTTTTTAATAATCTCCGTAAGCAGGATACAGATATTCGTGAGATTAGGGAGCATTAAAACGTATTAATGTGAAGCTTGAAAGAAGAAAATAAAAGGCCTCGCGCCACGAGCCCTTATCTGCCACCACCCTAAAAAAAATGAGCGAAAATACATGAGCTGTGAACGCGTGATTACAGAAAATTTATCACGGCCCGATGCAAATCCTTTATTATAAATTTGATTATCATTTTGGAAAACAAACCGTACTCTGTTTATTTACTGTTTCAGTTAAGAGCTTTATTTTTGTTGTTGTTTTAGAGTTTGCGTACCAGGAAATTATAGCAATTAAGATTTTTATAAATGTACAATAATTTGTTTATTTATACTTTTACAGTCCATTTATTTTTACAATTATAGTAAACATTGAAAATCCATTGATTTAACTTTATAATTCAATTTACTTTTCCGACAAATAAAAACAACTAGTGCATTAACTTGTTATTAAATTCATAAGAATCAATAACTATAAAGTGATCTTCAAGGCTTCAGAATTATATCAAAATTCACAGTATATTTAAATTTATTTATGATCACTTGCAAAGATTAAATAATTAGCTAATATTAATATTCAATTACAAACGTTCTATACTGTATTCAATAAGTTTCTTTACCTATAAAATAATAAGATAACGAAGATCCTACGGCTTTTTAGTTAAGTAAATGGAATAATTATCTCTTCAACAATATTTAATTTTTACTTTAAACAACATTCGACACTACTTAATGATAATACATCTATTAGTTAACTTGTTAAAAAGTTTTCGCATTTTAATATTATACCCATCAGGTTTGTAGAGTTTTTAGATTCATGTTTTGAAGGACATACAAAGTAAACTTTTGTTTTAAATGGTTGTGAGAAGTCATTTAAATTTAATCTTGTATTTTAATTTTTCTAATAATTCTAAAGGTCAAAAGGGTCTATACCTGAAACTCACATTCTCGACGTACAAATTCCCGACATCCGTAATCCCGACTGTATAGAATTCCCCACTTTATAGAATTCAAGAAGGTATAGAATACCCAACTGTATCGAATTCCCGACATCTGTTATCCCGACTATATAATTCCCGAATATTTTATTGGATTTTGGATATTGGAGTGCAACAATATTAGGTAAACAATGATATGTTAATTCTATATGTTAAGGTTAAATATGTTAATTGAGGAATTAAGCGAGAGAAGCAAGAAACGAGTTGAGTAAAAGATAAAATAATTGTGTATGAGGTAAAAGTATCTAGAGTAATTCCTTCGAAGGGCATACTGTTCTTCGAAGACATTACTCTAAGAACAGACCAAAGGAGCCTAGTTGACAAATAAGTATATTAAAAAAACGATTCGATGAATTTGAGGTTGACATATTTTTTTTGCCTCTTTGCAACGATATTTGCAAGCAATCCAAATCGGGCATTCAGTAAATCACCACGTCGTTGCAGACACTTTTTCGGAACCGTTGCCCATTGATAACTAATTCATTTTGAAAGCTGCAAATATTTGAAAGTACTACGGTTTGAACCCCTGACCCCCAATTTTGCGGACGACGACTCAAGCCATTGGGCTATGAGTCACCAGGTTGATATATGAATGTCTATATGACTTTGAAAACTGTTGCGTTTCGTGGTATGTGTTATTGTGGTTGCGGATATAGTACTATTCACTTTCTTAATTTGAGCTGTTATGACTTCTGTGGAAGAAATACTCTTTCCTTGTTTACCAACATTGTTGCACTTCAATATCCAAAATACAATATAATGTTCGGAAATTTGATACAGTCGGGATTGTGTATGTAGGGAATACGATACAAAAGGGATTACGCATGTCGGGAATTCGATACAGTCGGGATTATGGATGTTTGGAATTAATTGTCGGTAAAATTGAGCGGGACCACACGTTGAGCTGAAAACATCTATATATACATAGAGCAAATATCTCCATGATAACAATAATGTCAACAACATTAACATTAAAATTGAACAGAAATTATGAAATAATATTTTATTAGGACGGAAAAATTGCGATTAATACACTATTGCAACATTTGTTTTTGGATTTGTTTAATTATTAATATTGTCATATAAATATCTTTGGTTATATGTTATCTGTTCGTAATTATTGCAATAAATTTTATTGTTTATATATAATATAAACGATTATTAAAAGACAAAAGAATAAACATATATATTCATATATAATTTATAAATGTATTAAGTAATTTCATACAATTACTTAAATTTATTACATTAAACGCTGCTATACACTATATGCAAACATTGATATTAATGTCAATTATTTCAGTTGGCCATGAACGTGTATCCTTGAAATATAGTTTTGTTGAGTGTTAAATCGATATATAATGTAATCTATTGATTTGTTCATGTCGTATGAGCCTTTTATTGATTACCTAAAAGTCATTGATACAACAAATAACTTCTTAATAAATAAATTAATATGAACGGAAATATAAAAAAAAGTTTTAAAATTTGCGTAATTATTATTTTTCAATAAATATATATTATCGGCCGCAATAATTTGAAATGGACTTAAAACCGACCAGTTGCCAAAAAAACGAAATAATTTCTATATTCTTATTGTATTTACAAAATTAGTTCTCGTCTTTTGCACATATGTGCACATATGTACTGTGACCAAATTTTACATATACAACATTGAATCATGTCTTTAATGATTTTCTTTCAGACAATATTTGCATATTGACTTATTGAAGCAGTATTGAAAACAATTTTACAATATTTTTATTCAGCGTATATCATAGATTTGTTGAAACATTGTTCATAAATTGTAAAAGTAGCTACCGAGCACTGCCGGGATACATAAACAATATGTTTTTATAAACAATTCGTGTTGGAAACCGCTTTTACCTCAAATGGTTTAAGCAATACAAGATGATTCTACAATTTCACTCCCAGTTACGTAAATAGTAAACATTGCTTCTCGTTTAAGCGATGAAGAATTTGCAGTAAACCATCAGGATGTAAAAGAACTAGTACTCGGTGAAGAAACTTTAGATGAGGAAGAACTGATGGAATTAAGTGATGCATCCACCTCAAATGCTTTGGTAAACAAAAATAAGGAAAACGAATGGGTGCTAAATCTCGATATACAAGATGTGAAAAAAAGGCTAAATTTGGCTAAAGAATTAGAAATTCATTCCATTCAAACTGATCATTCAACGGTGCGCAGCGCAAAGTTTAAAAGAGACTAAAGAAATTGCTTAGCTCCCCATAGAGAGGTTTTAGTAGAGTTAGAAAAGAAGCTACAATCGAACTACAATTAGTTCTTGTATATTTTTTTTATCAATCCTTATATGAACTCTTCAATTTAATTCAATAAAAATAATTTATAATTTATCTTGCCTTTTGTATTTATTGGTCTCCATATAACGCGGTACGAACGATGTGATTTGTACTAATTCCGAGTTTCTTATAGCGCGGTTTTCAAATAACGCGGTAAGCACTCACCGCGTTATAGGAGGGTTGACTGTATAACTTTCTGTTTAACTTAATACAAAAATAAATAATAAATAAATAAAATATTTTTATTAATGAAACTATCCAGATCTGAAACATCGAATGCTGTGTTTAAATTTATTTCACAAAAATAAATTGTAGACTAATTCCAAAAATATGTATTTATTGCCCACACAAAGTGCAAAAAAGATGTCACTTACTCCAAAATATACTCCCACCTCAAATATATTGAAGAGAAAAAAAGGTACTAAAGTTGGGTGAAAAATATAATTTCTATTAGTGTTACAAAATACATTGACCTGTGCAGGAGATTCCTTAAAACGTGCATTGAAAGAGTTGGAGATCAATTTGGAATGCATTTTGGATAATGTCCAAATGTGCTATGAAAATAGGAACGAAGGACTAAGTGAACATTCCAATATCTATGAGAAAACACGTAAAGTTAAAAAAAATAAAATATATGAACAAAAGAAATCGGCATTTCTTAGAAATAAATACACTTTTAAGAAATGTGATAATTGGTTAAAAAATGTACTACGAACGGAGAATTGTTTTTGGAATGCAATAACTGAAATACATCTGCAAATAAAAAA
>JAFMTC010000481.1:10482-27000 GCA_018845635.1 Nicrophorus orbicollis
TCGAATTTGCATACGGAATTTCGTCGTTTATTTTTTTTAGTTTGTGTTTCGTTTTTCCACCCCTCGTTCATTAACTTATCTATAGCGTACACAAACACGTAAACCCGCACAATTTCTTTCACAATTATATTTTACCGTGTCCCGAATCCACGGCCCGATAATGGTCGCTTTTATTATGTAACTAGGAAATGCAAATACCCTTTTGCATACTGAACACTGTTTTCTTCTTTGCCTTCCCTTTATATCTTAATTATGCTCATTACGTTGCCCATTATATATGTTTATTAAATAAACTGTTACTGTTTTATTTTAGTCTTTTCTATATGATATCATAAAAGTTTTTGCATAAAAATGAATTGGTCATTTTTATGTTGATATTATAGTTAATTGCTATACATATTTTCTTATAAGTATAAGTATCTAATGGAAATAAGAATTAACGAATTAATAAATAATATAAGTGGTATACATAACTGTAATAGTTTATTGAATCGTTCATATATGTTCTAAAAAAAAGTTTATTCATAAAAAAATCATTAATGCTTTTTATGTTTATATGTTATAAATATTTTCTTAGAATTATGAGTAACTAATGCATAGAATATTTAAGGAATCATTAATTAATAATAAGGTACATATAAAAAACACAGTTTAATAATGAGTTTATACGATTATAAGTAAGAATATTGAATGGATCTTTGAATGTTTATGAAATTATCAAATTCAAATGAAATTTTATTGATAAACGTAAGAAAACTAAGACATAGAGATGTCTAGATATTATTTAATTGTAATTATCTTTTTTTTGGTTTATATGTCGTTTTCTTTATAAAAATGAGTTAATATAATGTTAACAACATTATTGTTTTAAAAATTTCAAGTACATATTAATAAAGAAGTTTCTAAAGTTAGTCCTACTTTACGTTACGTTACGAAATTATCAGTATTGTATATTTTTTTGTTTCTTTTTTTATAATAAGTATGATAATTATGCACCAATCCAATATTAAAAAAAAATGTGTAAAAAACAATCAATCAAATACACTGAAAATCCTCTCCCTGTATTACTTTTGCTAACCGAATGGGAAGTTCGCCTTCCTTGAAATTCCTAAGAATTCTGTTAGATCCAAAACTAAACTCCTATTCAAAAGAAGTCAAGTTCACAATAAAGGCAATTGTTTGGATGGATATCCAATGTAAAACATCCAATGACAGAATCTTATTTTGAGAAATATCTCCGTATCCGAACTTCTTGTCTTCGTATCCTCACCAAGATCCGCCATTCGAACTCCATAACCATCTGAACGACCTCCTTTATTCCAAAACCAAAATTGTTCCAGTCCTCGATAGATACCTCTCCCTTTCCCTTAAATTCATCTCAAAAGACTCAAATTTATCCTCTCTCACCAAATATTTTTATCCCTCGAAATCCGTCAATTCCACCTAAATATAAGTATCCCATACTTACCCTTACCGCAGTATCTATTCTCCCTATATTTTTGTTCTTTCTCTTCACCAGAGGCATTTTTTCTTGTCTTTTTCTTTTCTCTTGTAATTTAGTTATTTTAGTTTCATGTCAAATGTGTTTATTTAAGATTGCTTGATTTGCTAGTATTATTCATGGGTGAAAAGACTAATGGTCTATAGCCCTTTGGTCAGTCCTTAGTTGTATTTATTTAGATTTATCTATTTGCGTTTATTTATCTAGAATTATGTATTTATTTTCATTTATTATTATTACATTAAAAATATTAATAAGAATATATTTTTGATAAGAGATATTGATGAAATTACGTAGAACCAAAAGTTCTTAATGATAAATGTCCAATGTATACATCTCTTCAGATATAATAGATCCGTTTATTTTGATAATGTAATTTTCAAATATATTTATATATATATATATATATTAAATATAATTAATCTATAATTTCTTGACGAAAATTTTAATAATTTCTGAAAGTGTTTAATGAAGTAAACATAAGCCACTATCAAAATAATGTTTTTAATGACACTACGTGTGAAAATGTATATGCTCAAAATAATGATTTGGAGATAAGCTTATTCAAAGTAATAAACTTAATTGTTTGTTTATAAATTTGAAATTATAAGATATTAGTTATACTATTATTCAAAGTAAAAAGTACATTTATCATGTAAATAATATAGAAAATGTATTTTTCTTCTTTCTGTATTTTGTTCAAAAAAAAATGTGCCCACAGCTGTAGAGTTTCTTATTGATTCTAATATAGATGTGTGTACAAAAAAAAATGGTGATGCCCGTGAAGAAAGAAGGCGGATAATAATGTTGGAACTTACCAGTCCTTCCTTTGTTGTGTGATGTGATCGGTGCGCAGGCCGTGGAAGAGCTCATGACTGCCATTTCCTTAAAGGCTTTTCCTTCCACTTTGATCGGTCCGCATTTGACGAACGACAGAAATAAATGTCGCGTGAGCTCTTCGGGCGTGTGAACCTCCAGGAAGGTGTCGAGGAAAAGGCGGAAAGCTTCGTAATCGATGTCCTGGAAGAGAAGAATACGTGAAACATTGAAAACTGGAAGCAGAAAGTAGCTGTGTTTGAACGTAATCATTCAATACAATGATGTATTATATTTATATATATTTATTTATGTAGTATATATATATAGTACATATATATACTTCTTTATTTCTTTCTTTAAGAGTCGATCGAGCTAGGTTGAACCCGATGAGGCGTGAATAGAATGTCATTCGTATTTTATGTACGTATAAACATCGGAAATTTCAGGCTCAACTGGAGCTGAAACAATGGCCAGATAACAAAAACCATGCCCGAGCCAAGAACCATAGTTTTCCAAGCAACGAGAATATTACATTAATAAACAGAGCAATTTTATTGATCAATCTTTGGCCGAGATGGGACAATTCATTATCATTAAATTTTTAGAAGAATCATTCTAATTAGCAGAAGCTCAGTATATAATTAACTGTAAGTTTTACTGCAACTTACGATATGTTTGCAAATTTCATTTAACACTTTAGTTAAGTGAAGTCAATACTCAATAAATTTGATAAAATATATTAATTGTCCATATTAATTGTAACTTTGTATATTGTTGAAACGTTGTAAATTAATATATGTTTATATAATTAAAATATTAAATAAAAATTAATCAGTTTTTTCAATCCATTTTGATATGGTTTCAAGAACGAACAGTAAGCAAGTTATTGTACAATAAATTATTTTGTTATTGTTAAAGTTACTACAAATTTGATAAACAATATATTTAATTATTGTTATATTTAAATCAGTAAGCAAATATTATAATTCAAGTAATATTTATAATCCATAATATCGTCGTTTTAGTTACTTCAATAACTTATTTTGTTACTATTATAATCTTATTTTTATCTATTTTATTGCTTATTAATTTAAATATAATATTTTAAATTCATAAGCATTTTTTTAAGTATACAACCAACATTCAAATTTGATCTTGTTTCAGTTAATTATTGAAGTAATTTACATTATTTTCATTCTAGTTATTAGAATAATTTAATAAGCAACTTAATTATGTTTTCTTTCGATCCAGCCATCTGGACCACGTTATTTCAACTGCTTCATGCTGCATCAAGCTTTAACATCCTCCCAATACTTTCACATTAGTTCTCGATCCTGTTGTTTTCCTTACTCAGTCCACTTCTTCCCCGTTGGAAGCTTAGACTTTTCTTGGAAACATTTCTTATGCTGTTAATTCAAACTTCTTGCAAATCCTTGTCCTTGGTTTTCTTTTCGAGAAAGTAGGTGAAAATTCAATTTGTCAATCGCATTGGGTTCATTCTTTTTAAATAGTAATAGAAGGTAATTCTCCGTTTCCTCATGGTCTCAGTTATTGTTTTCAATTTTTGTTACTGGGCCCAAGATTTTTCTTAGAATTTTCATTTTTTTAACTTTCAGATTCGCTATTAGTCCCATTCGATGCATTATAAGACACTGGCATTTTTTGATATGGATTTTTTGTTGTAAGTGGCCTTTGGCCATTTTCATTTTTCTGAATCGTGACTTATTATTTATTGTTATTTTTATATAAGCTTTAAATTATGATGATTCTTACACTATTAGAATATAATACGTACCAATTTTTGCATTTTCCTTGTCTTGTCCAATATATGTGCGCTGACCACAACAAACGAGTACGTATCGAATTTTATAGGCTTGTCTTGAAATAGGTAATTTTTATATCTTAAGTCTTAATAAAAATATTTTATAGCTCGTATAATGTTGGATAATAAACATTAACGATTAGTTAGCTATTTCACTGGGTACTAAAACTTAAGTTTTAAATCGTCATACAACTGAGGAAAGACTAAACGTCTTTAAGAAAATAATTTGGTTCTGTAGTCTTGCACACAATAATACATGAATAAGAGAGTTAGCAGTCCTTTTGCAGCAATGGAATTTATTTTTTCTTTGTATTTATTTTCCTTAATTTTATTGTATTATTTTTTAAATAATTTTGCTATATTAATAATAATGGAGTTACATCGACTATATAATGTTTTAGTTATCAGGTATTTTTTTAAAATTTCTTATTTATTTTGAGTGATCAGAAGTACATATTTTAAGAGATTTGTTCGGAATTTTGGTTAGATGTCTCGGATATATATGTGATTCCCTGAAATGTATCAAGTAAATAATTTGTCCTAATTTTTATATTTAGTACACAAACTATGAAAATTAAACTATTAATTTTCATCTTTTTTTAATATAAATAACGAATTTTTCTTTAGATATAAAATGCACCATATATAAATTGTAACCTTTATAATTTTTCTTTTTCTAATATATTTTGTTGTATTTATTTTTGAATACAAAAAATTCTTCCGATCTACCCGTTACCCTTCGTAAAATACCTGCTAGATCCAAAACTCAACCTTAACTCCTATTCAAAAAACTAAAATCCAAAATTAAGACAAGATCTCGTCACTTCCTATCCCTAACATTCCGTAGTTCTACAATATCCATCAAATGTAAAATATCTATCTATAAATCCATCTGAAATCCAATCCTCGAACATGGTTTTCACTTCTCTCTCAATGCAGGAACCCAGTTTTGAAAACTCTCCGAGTTCGAGCAAAGGATCTCCTCTATTCCAAAACCAAAATTGTTCCAGTCCTCGATAGATACCTCTCACTTTTCTTAAATTCATCTCAGAAGACTCAAATTTATCCTCTCTCTCCAAATTGTGTATCCCTCGAGATCCATCAACCCCTCCTAAATATAAGTATCCCAGACTGACCCTATTCCAGTACCTTTTGTCCCTATAATTATGTTCTTTCCCTGTCTCAGAGGCTGCTTTTTTGTATAATTATTTTTTTCTCCTTCGTATGTAATAGTAAACAATAATGTTCATTTAGTTTCTTCATTGTATATAATATTCATGGGCGGAAAGACTAATGGTCGATAGCCCTTTGGCCAGCCTTTGTATTATTATTTTGTTAATATTTAGATTTAAATAAGGATAATATTTAGTTTTTTTAAATGGCCAATAAATTATATTATATTTTATGTATAAAAAAACTAGATAGCCAAATCTAGATTGTCATTAAAGAACTTAAATAATGTAAAACTCTTAGTTTACTCATTTACTAGTTTTAAATATAAAAGTTAGAAGCAGTATTAGTTGAGTTAATTAACAAATTATTTTACATAGAGTTTTATTATATTTTGAGCGGTGATGTAATTATATTGTATAATCAGCAAGTACAGACTGAAGAGTTAAACTTTCTATCAAAAATTAAAGTAGAAATAAGTGAACTTTAATATCATTGATGTGTTACAAAGGAAAACAACATAAAATAACGGTTATTGTGATGAAACTTCAGAGTGGACTGCGAGAGAGGAAGTTCGGAATTTAATTTGTTAAATTGGGGCTTTTGTATGTGTTTGCTCTGGTTCTCCAATAAAAAAAGAAACAGGCAAACCAAAAGTTTTTCCTTCTCCTCGTCGTTTATTTCTTGCATCATCTCCTTGCCTCGCGTTCGCTCTCCATACCAGAAATTGGAAAGTAATATCACAGTTTGGCAAAATATTATTTCCTTCAAATTATTGTTTGTATAGTGGCTCTTCGTTTCTAAGCGCTATCTCGTCTGTATTACATTCCTCTTTGAAAGAGGATTCTCGCCGAAGACTCGCAGAAGATGGAGAAGAAGAAGAAGAGGGCGGAGAAATTCTCCGACAAAAATTGATATTTACACCCTCGACACAAAATCAATACGCAATTTTCGAGGGTTTACTTTGCCTCATTGGAATACGCGAGAGCGGGGCAACATATTTCGACAACTCTAATAACAGAGCACACATTCACGGTTTCGTATGTTTTCCTTTTTAATTGGATCGTTCTGCTCCGAGTGCTGCTCAACTTAAATTGCACTTTGAATACAGTATAATTAAATATTTAAATACTACATAATTCATTGCGCACACGTATATCTTTGTTTGCTTTTGTGTTGTAATTAACAAATGGTTTATTTTTATGTAAATAATTTTACAATCATATAATACTTTCTTTATTAGTTTTTTCATTTATTATTTTATTAGTTTTCTTAATATATTTTTAACTTGGCAAAAAGACTGATAGTCGATAGCCCTTTGGCCAGCCTTTTCTTTTTATTATTATGTTTAGAATTATATTTTATTTTTATGACTGGCCAATAAATTATATTATATTATTATTTTTAACTTTATAAAGTAATGCATAAATCTAATTTAAAAATATCACACATTATATAAATTTTTATTTTTTTTCTTATATTACTTATTGCATTACATTTTTTAAAGTAATTATTGAAAATATATAGAAGAGTAATTTCTCAATGCCATTTTGACAAAGTTATAAATCAGTAGGGGCTAGTTGTCACATGTATTCATCTTTAACTTTTATTTAGGACGTAATTTAAACTATGTAGATTATTTGTATTAATAAAAAATGACTTTATTGGTTTGAATAACATTGTGACAACCTACCTCTTTCTTATGCTAGTTTTTATATGGAATAGTATACACTTATGTTCAGGATTTATACTAATGAAAAATGGTTTTGGACTTTACAATGAAAGTTATGTTTTTTACATATCTACTTAATATTAAATACTTTATTTGAAAATCAATAATTATTTAGAAATTGAAATATTCTAATTTTAATTAATTACTGCTCACAGTAGAACATAAGGACGAATTTATTCAAGATTAGTAACTTATCACTATGAGAACCAGCTCTATATTTTCCTCCCTATTTGTATTATTCAATAATGTGCACTAGATTTGTCAGGTGTACCAACTTTTATGTACACAATACATAGTATGATGTATAGAAATGCTATATGAAAATTGGTACGACTTAATGTCACACAAACACATGTACTAAACACTGTTAAAATATTCAGAAGTCGTTAGGTCGTTAGACAAATAAAAATATACTTTCTTTCTGACATATACATCTGCTTCTTCTTATAATTAATTATAAATATTATAGATTTACTACATATAGTATTTGATTTTTTTACATAAGATATACCTAAAGGCTTCTCGCAATAACCTTCCCTATATATAAAGGATCAAATGACCAAATAATACATATTTCAATTACAGTGGATCAATTATAAATAATACAAGCAAATTGTAACAGTAACCTAAATCTGTAGAAAATTGTCGATACAATGATTAATTCCATTGCAACGTTTGCATCAGGAAACCGCCAATGTCCATTAGTGGCCTTAATTGTTTTGCCTGTAAATGATCGATTTTGCCCAACTATTGCTATTCACTATTCATCCTCTAAATTAAAAAAAACACAGTTCAATAGTAAATTCAATGAACAATAGTGGATAATTAACAGAAAAACGATTGTTTTAGTGATATTGTGAAACAATGCTTATGTTGTATTTATTTGTAATTTTCTAGTATTGATTTTTCTCTATTTCAGTATCAAATTTAAAAATATACATTTTTAAATATTTATACAAAGATTAAATATACAATTTATGTATTATGAAATTGAATATATTAATTAAAATAGATAAAAAAATGATAATTAAATATTTTTCATATCAAAATAAAATATTTTTCATATCAAAATAAAATACACTTAAATTAAAAAAATAATGAGAGAGTTCATCAATTACATCATAACAAAACATTTAACTAATACAAATTAGATCTAATAAGTTTAAGAAATTCGATCATCAATTAAGTGAAGAATCTAGAACAATATACTATCTACATGCATACTAGAAAGATATGCCCCTAACAGATAAAACAACATCTATAACATTTGCTGATGATACTACAATTATACATATTATTATCTGATGTACACCACATCACTTACAAGAAACCCTGAACTTAGTATGAAGATCAATGAATCAAAATCAGTGCATGTTACATTCACCATGAGAAAAGACTACTGCCCACTAGTTACTATCAACTGAAAAAAATTACCGACAAGTAAAAAAGTTAAATACCTAGGTATGAATTGACATGGAAAGATGGACCGCAAAAACAGAACAATTTTAAACTAAGTTCAGGAAGCTATACTGGATACTACGAGAAGAGTCATCAATTTCAATAGGAAAGGTTATTCAAGGAAATATTGATATTGTTCAAAGATTCCAGTCGAAAATCCTAAGAATAATCATAGGTGCTTCATGTTACATTACCAATAGGAGACTATACGACGATCTTCAAATGGAAACTGTGGAGGAAGCCATAATGAATATAGTAGCAGATACGAAAATAGCCTAGAAAAATATCGAAAGGATATAGCTATCAATATTCTTGATAATAGCTTAACAACAAACCGACTAAAGCGAAGTAATCTACTAATCTACTAATAGCTAGTGGGCTCTATCCAATATTAATTTGTCAACCATTAACCATTTACTGAATGTTTTGTTATAAAATAGATTGTAAATAAAAATATACAAAATGAGATGCATATACGTACTAAGCTACTGATGGACATGAGTCCTTTCTAATAATGAATGTAGTATGTTCAGGTTTTCATGCACACGATGTGCATGCTGGGATTGCATCAGATAATAATAGAGGTTACCGGTTGTACCAATATTTCTAAATTATTCAAAACAACAAGGAGTATTGTTTTCAAAACAATGGAAAAATATGTAGTTTTAAACAAGAATGTTTCGAGGGGACATTTTATTGAGATTTAATTCCAGTTCAGTTCTAGTTTCCACCTATAGACTTTTTATTTGAATACTATGTTATTAATAGTACTCGGATTATTAACATCAAATAACCTGACGAGCTGATTTTTAATGGTAAAGGCACGTTCTGAACATTAATATAGCTCGTATTAGTGGTGGAGGAGCCGGGTCGGTATTTGCGTATTTCCGGGTTTGTGCACGATCTCGTTGCAGGGACGCAGGGTTAGTGCTGGAATGGTAACGGAATCCGTCCGTTCCTGTTTAGATCACACATAGCCGACGTTACTCTGCCCCTGTTTGCGTCCTTTAATATGCACACACAGCGTAGAGCCCGGAACGGGAATTATGATCATCATTATTATCTTCATTATTATTTGCGCAATGAAATTCATGCAAATCCACAGAAACACGTACATATAATACGCATACGTCGACACCCATCTTGTTCAAGTTTAATAACCTCCTGTTTTTCATGCTGATGGTCGTGTCGAGCGTTACGGTGCCAACCGTAACAATATATTTACACGAAATATACTAGCCCAGAAAATGTATATTAACGCACGCAATGACAACTAATTGCAATGTCATAAACTTTTGTTTCTATATCATAGCAGTAATAATGTAAATGGTTATATAAAAATCACCAGAGCTTGTACTCACAAATATTAAACTTTTTCATATCAGTAGAGTACTTTACTAATAAACACTGATTCCCCTATTCGAAATTTATATATAGGACGTTTTTAAAACTATGTAGATCAGCGTTTTCATAACTGTGAGGCGTGTTTCCCTACGGAGATGCGGACTAGTCTAATGAGAGGCACGATTATTAATTACAGTAAGCAATTTTCCAAAATAACTAAAATTTTATCTGTAAGAAAGGGAAGAATGAATGAAAAAAAAAATTTAACTATGGATGGATGGTGGTGAAATGATTAAATATTTTTAAGGGAGGCGTTGTAACATCGAGTTTAGAAACACAGAGTGTTAAGTCAGCTTTCACATAGAATGACTATGGATATTACTTATATATAGTATGCATCATCAATTTAAAACTGTTAATGTGTACTATATAACTGTAATTTTCTTTATATATCTACTTAATGTTCGATAATTTATTTGGAATTAGCTACTTGGTAAATGCAAATTTTTCTTACTGATTTCAGCATAACATGACTTGTGATAACCAATCCCATCTGAAAAAAAGCGACACGTTTTCTTGCTATTGAATGAAAAAAATAATCAATTTTGTATATAAATATAATCTAATATAGTTCCGCTTAAAATCCCGAAAATAGAATTTCCGACATTCTAAATCCCGAAAACCATAATCCTGACTGTATCAAAAACTCCGTCATCCAAATTACCGAGAGTAACGACAACCGTAATTCCGACTATATTACATTCCTGTAAATCATTTTTTCCATAGGATCTAATATAAAAATTATTGAAAGCGCTAGAGTAAGGATGCTCATGTCGTAAAACTTTATAAATTGAGCATTTTTTTAAAATGTAATAATACTGCATAAACACTTCAAGCAACATTAAGCTATATTCTTTAGGTAACCAGTTTAAGTCATACACTAACTATGTCTGTCACAAACAAGGTGGTAATATTTAAAAAGTAAATGTATTGCTATTGTTGGGTCATCGCGAGGCAGTGAAGAAACATATGACGAAATCAAAATATGCTTGAAAATCGATTGAGTCACAATGGAATTGCAAATTCCGTACATTAACCTTAACGTAATTAAAGATTTTGCAAAAGAAGATATAAATAAGGTCTATAGTCCTTGCAGCAACACCATTATTTTTATTTTCCTTTTTTTTTGTATTTCTTTATTATTATTGGATTGAGTTTATATTTTTTGTTGTTATAGTTGCAATACATGTTATTATTTTTCCAGCAAAAGTTTGCACGGTATTATTTTATTATTCTCAACATGGTTTTGTAATTATTATAGCAATAAATGACAAAATCAGGTTAATTTTTATACAATTTTTCTGTAGAATATACATATAAAAATGAAGTGTTCTCCATTTTTTATATTAATTTATACATGTGCTTGTGCTAAGTCTTAAATAGTATCATTAAATCTGCCAAGAAATTTATTTTTATATGCATTCTGATTTCTTAATATAAATTGCTACATTAATTTAATAGAGATGAAATAAGTGCACGAAAAGAAATATATAAAAAATTCATGAGACTACCCTTCCAATATTTACGCACTTCAAAGGCAATATCAATGCAAGAGCTAGAGGCTTCATAAAAAAGGAAATATATTTGTGATGTTTGTATTAACTGTATAGCAAATAAACATATTTATATTTGCTTAATACATATAAAGTTACCTAAAATATTCCTAAGAAGTAAACTTGCGTACGAATATTAAGTACAAATCTACGTTTAATTACTTATATGATAAAAGCGTTTATATAAAAGTAGCACTCGGTTTACGCCGCAGTTCCGACCCTACTAAATCCGTCGCAAACCGAATCGGCGTAAAATGACTCATAATACATCTACACTGAAATTTCGCAAATGTCTTGCTGCTATTACTGAAATAAAAATATATAATAATTCAAAGTATACACATTATATATTAGTAATGAAATTATAAATAATTTAAATGATACGAAATCTTTAAAATACGCACACAGAGGAAGGAAGGTAGGAAGAATGGCCAAGTAGCACCATGAATACAGAAATGTATTGTTTCTATATAATACTCTATATATTTTCAATCTTCACATTCCCTCAGAAATATAATGTGAATATATAAAGTAAATAGAGAATTCTTTTGTAATCACAATTGAGCAAGTTTCGTCACAAAATATTGTTGAGTTAATAAAAACGAATCAATATTTTTGTTGTATAAATATATAAAACTAGATGATGAAAGGGACACTTTGATGTACGAGAGTCGTAACAGTAAACTAATTAACCACATCGCGCACCACGTGATGTTTGCGCTTAGTAACAGAATAATTCACATCACACTTCGGAACTAAATTACTCTCTAGGCAATATAATTCCAATTCAAACAAATGATGACACCTCCTTTCAATTGCAAACATGCCAAAGCATATACGCATATACTACACTATTTGGCTCATCGCTTATTAAAACGTATTCAGCATGGATAATCTACATATATAAATATTAATACACTGTTTATTGATTAATACTGATTTGTTAATTCATAATAACAATATTTGAATAGTAATTATTATATAATTATAATCTGATAACTATGATAAGTATGATAACTTAATGTTGAAATTTCCGGTTAAATCTGAAAATTAGTAGAAAAAGAACACGAAAAATTAATGTTTGTCAGAACACAATAAAAAAAACAGAACATGAAATAATAGAACAAATAAAAAAAATAACCATACCAAACCAGAACACAGAAAATACACAACAACCACAAAACAGAACATTGAAATTTGTAACATTTAAAATTCAAATAAAGTAATTACCATACATTAGGTAAAATCCAACTAATAATAACGATGAAATAATAATTAGAAAAAAAGATTCTGAGAAATACTAAATACTAAATCATAATTACATAATGTATATTTGTGTATTTTTTTTGTTGAATTAGTAAAAAAATATAAATTGAAGTAAATTTAGCTTCTATAAATAAAATTAAATGATTTATATTCTTTTTAAGCATACATAAATTATATTTTAATTATTTAATCTTTATTTACATGAACATAAACTTAATTTAATTGTGCTTCAATCGATTTTTTTGCAGAGAAACTGTGTTTCTTGCTAATTACAAAGAATACATCCATGGTCTGCTTACTACACTCTACAGTTATGATACAGGGTGACACAGAATAGTGGAAATTCTTTATTTAGATTTGAAATTTCATCCATACAAGGTGCAAATAGTGCAATTGAAGGAAAACGTTTACGATTAGAATTCTGTCAACAAATGTAAATAAACATTAACAATGACGGCGAATTTTTAAGAAAGTTGTAGATGAGGCCCGTTTTCATCTCACAGGTTACGTAAATAATCAAACTACTGTTACTGGACAGGCTATTAAGGTGACAGTATTGTGTGCTGTTTCATCACATTTAATCATCATACCTTATTTTATTGAAAATGAATATGAGATCACAGTCAATTTTCCACACGTTCGAGAAACCTAATTTCAACAGGATGGAGCAACATCGCACACAGCACGGCAATAAATGGAAGCCGTGTGGTCTAAAGATTCGGCAGCGTTCCCTGGCCTCTAGATCACCAGATTTATCCATTTGTGATTCGACCAAGAACTCTGGATGAGTTAAAACAGCGAATTCATGATGAAATTCACAGTATACCAGCTGAGATGTTGTAGAGGTCAATGAAGAATTACAACAGCAGATTTCAAGAATGCATTCGTACAGGAGGCATTTAAAGAACGTAATAAAAAAAAGAGATAAATTCCATTAATGTTTATAAAATGATCAATTTTAAGGTTTTAATTGGATTTCATTGGATTGTTAAATTACCCCAATTTATATGATTTAACTGACTGTTTGAAACGTATATATTTTTTAATAAATGTATATTTTATACAATACTATTAGGTCAAGTATGAAATATCCATTTTCTCAAGTTCCAAGATATTTCACTTTAAGAGTTTTTTATTTTTTTATTATTGTTATGGTAGATTATTAGTCTTTTAGATGTATTTTATCTAATGTATTGCCTCCTAGATATTCAATTTTGTAATATGTGGATAAATCAACAATTCGCGCTATTTGAATATAAGTTCTATCGTGGAACTAATGTTGCACGAAGTGTAAACGAAGTATTTAGCAAGGATGTGGCTAATGAACGCTCAGTGCTTTGATGGTTCGGTAAGTTCCGATCTAGCGCTTTGATCTTCAAAAAGAAACAGATGGGCATGATGGCTAATTATAATCTGAAAGCAGCAGTGGAAGCGGATACATCTCAATCTAAGGGTAAATTAGTAACAAGGTTTGAATTCACGATTCCTTCGACAATAAATCATTTGAAACAAATAGATAAGGTTATAAAGCTAGATAAATGAGTTCTGTTCTAATAAAACGAGAAGATAAATGCACGACGGTATTCTTACAATATGTGAATACCGTTGCTCAAACTACAAGAGTTGCACTTGGAAACTATAACTAAGCGTATTCCCCAGACCTTGCACAAATTGACTAACATTTCTTTCATACATTGAACCACTTCGTGCAAGGAAAACTAATTATAAACTAACAATACACTCTAGAAAAAGCGATTTTATCTCCATTCACTATCCAGGCTTCCGTGCAAAACAGTATCGATAATTTAGAGTTTTTGCTTGAACATTAATAATACAATGTTTATGTTCAAAATTGCACATTTAATTCTTTAGTACAGTAGTTTATAATTTAAACTACATTCTATCGATGAAAATTATTTTGATTATATATTTTGTATGATTTGAATCGAAATGTATTTCCATCATAGTTCTAAATAAATCATGAAATTGAGACTTAAGAAAAGTGAAAATAAAAGGAATAGGAAACTAAATAGGGAATTTGCAAAGATCATTTATTCAAGGAGACGGCTTTCTTGAAGAGAAAGGCACATAAGAAATTTACGGAATTTGCAAATTCGCGTGCCGAGAGACTTTTATTAAAACCTGTGAGAAATTGCCTGTCCCCAAGCCTTCAAACAGCAAAAGCAGTAAAAGAAAAAAAAGTATAAAAAAAACAATAAATAAAGTCGTGAAATATTTTGAATCGATATTCAGGGAGCAAGTTATGAGAGAGCAGATTGGGATATACATTATCTGCAGGGTGGATAATTAAACGTGATTATGCTAAATACTTTCGTACTAATTGATTTACGAAATTTTTATAATTAGTACGAAAAGACTGAAGCATTTATGTAATAAATTATTATTGTATTATTATCATTGATAATTTGTTGAGATTAATCCATTGAATTAATTAATTTTAATTGATAACTTCATAATAAAAGATTGTATTCGAAAATAAATGTGAAATTTAAAATTTAAAAAAATATAGTGATAAATAAAGTAATAATTGCAGATTTCAACAGATTTTTAAATTAGACCTTCAAAACAGAAAATGATTAGTGATTATATATACATTTTGTAACATTTAGATTTATAAGGAAAAAAATATTGACAATTTGCTTAAGCATTGACAAATGTATTGAATTAATGTTTATTGATAAAAATTTAATAAAATTATTCTATTATGATAATAAACATAATCAGAAAGTCGGTTAATCTTCACTATGTTATAGACGAAACCGTCATGTTGATCTTATAAATCTTTGTCTGTGATAAAGTTTTGACATTGATATTACTTATATTAGCAAAATACCCTACAACATAATAATATACAACAGTTTTGCAAAAAAATATTTATTATTTGACTTTGAATTCAGATTTCTTCATCCACAAAGGGTTAACATATTAAAACATCTTTAGGGGATTGCTGATCAGATGCATCATGACTTAAAAATCAAATACATTTAATAGTTCCTTTTCGTCCTTTTTTTACATTCAATTTTCAATTGTATCAAAATGTGATAGAAATTATGAAAACATGATTATAATGGAAATTTGCTTTATAAATAATGTTTTCTAATTTATATACTAGGTTCATTCATTCAATTTTATATCTTTGAAACTATATAGAGATTGATCTTGTTAAATGAATGTTTTAATTTTAAATTAAGAAAATTAATACACGTTTGTCCTAATATGGGGTCAATAAATATCTTTACCCAATTTATAGTCAAGTAATATGTTTCTATCTATGACAATAATACATCCATACCTATTCAACTAAGGCACGTTTTCGATTTACGGCCTAAAATGTTTCGTTATAACGGATTTTTTCCATGTCGATGTATCTATATGTTGCCAATCTTGCGCAAGGGCAATAATTGATCCGTTATACGGCTTTTCGCTTAGCGGCCAAGTTTCGTGGAACGTATCTAGGCCATAAAGCGAGGTTTGGGTGTATATACATTTTCTCATTATTTTCTTTGTATTTGTATTATATTCAGTTAATATTTTTCTTGTGGTTGTTGTTGCAATAAATGTATTTATTATACAATAATAATAAAGAAATAATAGATACGCAACTATTACAAAGGTCTTTCTGTCCTTAAAAATAAAATAACAAACTTTTGTTTCGTTATATACGGAGGTTTGTTACGCTGACTATGCTGTACATAAATGTATTGGATGCGGTGATGACGCAACCGACGATTCTCCACCCCATCGTCGGTGACGTCACTCGGGGTTAGCATCT
>JAFMTC010000481.1:77928-88293 GCA_018845635.1 Nicrophorus orbicollis
GTTGTATTTGTTGAATCTATTGTATTGAGGAAAATTTCTTGGAAAATTTGTTGTTTCTTCTTGTTGTTGTTGTTGTTGAGATAAAGTGTACAAGTATAAGTATACACACTTGATGATGCTGAGAATCGGAGAGAAAGAGACTCTGGGTGTTTATGTGTGTCGATAGTTTCTCATTAAATGGCAGGCGGCTGCTGTCACATCGGGGCGAGCCGACAACCTCCAATCGTTTTTCCTGTTTTCCTTCAGACCGCTTTTGCACACACGAATCCGTGCTATGGTATTGCACATATCGAATGCGAGAGATGGAAAAGATCTTGTAGAAGTCGGACCGTTATCGTTTCTGGATTCCATTTCGTCGGCGCTCTTTGCCTCTCATGCAAACATTTACGTCTTCTCTTGTTACGTTCCCTTGCAATTAATAACGAAGTTGGTAGGAATGTGAAATATTGTATGTGTATGGTGTGAAGAGAGAGAAAATGTTGTGTGACCCGAGCAGATAAAACGCGTCTGGAAAAGTACCGACCGCGATTCCGAAAAAGTCGTTCCTCCCAGATCGCATTTCGAATGCCGCAAACAATTAAATTTGATAGCGAATTGTAGCCAAATGACAAACTTTACAATGATACAAATAGATGCGTTTTAAAGCCTCAACATCTAGCTTTAATTTGCATGCTTAATTATTAATGTGTCGTAATTAGTTTTCGAGATATGAGCAAAAACGTGAAGACACTGCTTTTTTCGAGGCTTAAAAAACATTTCTTCAACTTTGAGAGTGAATTGTGAACAAAAGACAAATGTTAGAATGACACAAATAGATGCGTTTTCAAGCTTCGACATTTGGCTTTAATTTGCATGCTTAATTATTAATATGTCGTAATTAGTTTTCGAGATATAAACGAAAAAGTGAAGACACTGCTTTTTTCGTGGCTTAAATAAACATTTCTTCAATTTTGACAGCGAATTGCAGCCAAACGACAAACGTTACAATGACACAAATAGATGCATTTTAAAGCCTCAACATTTGGCTTTAATTTGCTTACTTAATTATTAATTTGTCGTAATTCGTTTTCGAAATATAAGCAAAAACGTGTAGACACTGCTTTTTTCGTGGCATAAAAACATTTCTTTAACTTTGACAGCCAATTGCAGCCAAACGACAAACCTTACAGTGATACCAATAGATGCGTTTTAAAGCCTCAACATTTGGCTTTAATTTGCATGCTCAATTATTCATTTGTGGTAATTAGTTTTCGAGATATAAGCAAAAACGTGAAGACACTGCTTTTTTCGAGGCTTAAAAAACATTTCTTCAACTTTGACAGGGAATTGCAGCCAAACGAGAAATGTCACAATAATACCAATAGATGCGTTTAAAAGCCTCAACATCCAGCTTTAATTTGCATGCTTAATTATTAATTTGTCGTAATTAGTTTTCGAGATATAAGCAAAAACGTAAAGATACTGCTTTTTTCGAGGCTTAAAAAACATTTCAACTTTGACAGCGAATTGCAGCTAAACGACAAATGTCACAATAATACCAATAGATGCGTTTTAAAGCCTCAACATTTGGCTTTAATTTGCATGCTTAATTATTAATTTGTCGTAATTAGTTTTCGAGATATGAGCAAAAACGTGAAGACACTGCTTTTTTCGAGGCTTAAAAACATTTCTTCAACTTTGACAGTGAATTGTAGCCAAACGACAAACGTCACAATAATACTAATAGATGCGTTTTAAAGCCTCAACATCTGGCTTTAATTTGCATGTTTAATTATTCATTTGTGGTAATTAGTTTTCGAGATATAATCAAAAACGTGAAGACACTGCTTTTTTTGACGCTTAAAAATAAGTTTCTTCAACTTTGACAGCGAATTGCAGCCAAACGACAAACGTTAAAATGACACAAATAGATGCGTTTTAAAGCCTCAACATTTGACTTTAATTTCTATGCTTAATTATTTAATTTGCTTTAACAATTCGTTAAAGCAATCATTTTTACTTGTTTCGAGCGTTTAGCATTATGATTATATAAGTTTGCATAATAACCTTTAACAACAAATCGTTAATACATGAAAAAACAAAACACACACACACACACTACTACGAGATGGCGCCATAATAGCATTCGCTTATTTCGCGTATTTAGCGTGGCCATATACAACGAATCCATTAAGACGTAAGAATAAGAAGAAGCAAAAGTGCCGTAAATCGAAGCGTCGTAAAGCGAGGTGGAGGAGGAGGCGGCCCTCTTACATAATCGTTTCTCGTTTTGCTGTTAAACTCAATCTGCATACATTTGTATCTTGGAAATCGGCGAGTCGGAATGTGTAAATGTCGCTCTGTTACGACACATTCCCTCCTCCTCCTCCTCCTCCTCCCTCTGCGGACCGACGACCGTTCCTTCCATTCGAACCGACCGACCAAACTATACGTGCCAATTATCAAAACAAATTCGTTAACTGTAAAAGCGATCGCCTCTGGCCGTGCATTACTAAACCATCGTGAAAGTTCATCGAAAACTCAATTTCCCGCACACACACCACACACCACACACATAATTCGTTCTTGATTATTCTTAAATGCATGCATTTCAATCGAACCGAAAATTTCACGGTTCAATCTTTGGATCGAGGCGGCTGCTGCGGCTGCGGCGGCGGCCCTTTTCACCACGATAATTACGCACGTTCCACATTCGATCAATTTAATTCCACGTTAAATTACCTTTAATTGCTCCGTCGAAAGAATTAGAAACTCTTACCTAATTTCCTGCTAAGTTCAGAAAACTACCTGTTTCGGTTCATCGATTCTCTACTCATTCGACTAATTTAACAAACAAAATCAATTGTCGAGATTTTTTTTTTTTGGTAAATATTGTTCTTTTTTTGTTTCAATTTTGTCTCTTTGAAAAAGTTGTTTTGGATTGTTTTCGGCTAATCGAAATTACGTGTCGAATCAATCAAGGTGCAGCGCTCGTTCAATTGTTTTATAAACAGCCGTGTTGTTTCTTCTTTTGTTCGACAATTATTGACAGTTTCGATTCCTAAACAAAATAATCGACAACCAAAACGTCAAATTTGACAACCGTTGCGTGACAATTAATTGTTTCATTTTCCATTTTCCATGGGTTACTATTATTACGTTTTGAATCGAATAGTGTACGGGAAGCGGATAATCACATCAATCCGATGTCATCGGACTTTTTGTGTGCTGAACGTCGCAGAACCGTTGCATTTTCCACGTTCCTCTCTTCGCTTCAACGCAATCGATCTTATAAGTCTTTAATTGTTTCAACGTTGCAAACGAGAAAGTTCAGTTACGTCGACGAAAGCCAAAGGTTTTCGCTTCTGTTTTTTGTTTTTTCGGAAAATTGTACGTCCAAAATTACGAAAAGTCGTAATATGAACAAACAGATGTCTTGATTACAGCGAATAGTAAATAGGAAATAGTGGGCGTCGGAGAACAAACGAAGCGCATTCCATTTCGTTAAACAATCGAGACAAACAACAACAGGTAACTAAGGGGATCGGCGTTTGTTCCATTTTTTATTTCTTGGAAAAACAACAGCAACAACAAATCGGAACAAAAGCTGTTTACCGAACCGCACGATGTTAAACTAACGGTTGCAGTAACGAAACTCGATCGTTTTGTTTTGCGTCTAGAGCGCTGTTGTTATCATCCAATTTGTTTCCGTTTATTTATTTATTAATTCAAAAACGAAACAAATTTTCGAGCAAATCTATTCAAAAACGAAATTTCAACGTTTAGCATTGAATTCGTTCCGATGACATAATGCTCACCAATTTTTTATTATTTTTTTTTGTATAGAATCGCGATTTTTTTCGCGTTCCGATCCGTTTCTCTCCTTGACCGACATCTCGACGAGTCGCTCCTCTCGTTCTCGCGAAAATATCGATAAAACTATGTCCACTTTTTATCTAAAAAAAAGTAATAATTGAGAAGAGATTACAACATTTTTGATCGTATTAATCTCCAAAACAATGAAATTACACTTTAATGATAACAATTGGAAAATATAACTGATTAATTATAAGAAATTTTCATTTTGCCGAAGATTTAATTGAATTTTAATTACGCCATCTATTGATGGCACCAACGAACTAACGTGTTATCTGCGTAACGGAATGGATTAGAGGCAATCCAATTCGCGATTATCGTTTATCCGCTTTGATTAAACGTTATTTTCGATCCGAAAATGTCCATATCTCAAATTAACTGCATTATTTCCATAGATAATTACATTAATTGTCTTGTGAATCGTTGAAAATTGTGAAATAACGAGGTGATTATAGGTATTTTTTTTGTTTGGGAACATAGTTAACGAATTAGTTGAATCTAATGCTTCAATAACGATCAACTCGTTCGATGATGTCGGGTGAAATGAAACGAGAGGAGAAAGAAACGTCGTCCGCAGAATTGCATTTATTATGATTTCCTGTACGCAGCAGCAGAAGTTGATGATGAATATTTTCCAGCGATTGAAAACAGAGTGAAAGTGAAGAGCGTTTTTGCAGTCGGCGAACGATTTTATTGTACGTTCGTAACAATAATTAGTCCATAACAGAAAAAAAAAGAGTCAGTTTTAATTGAATTCTGTTGTGAAAATCGCTTTTGGGACAAAACAGATCGGGTTTGTTTCATGTTCAATTGAACAGTTGCGTTACTTCCTCTGTTTCAGTACCGGAAATCAGGCCAAAGCCATTATTAAATTGTGTAAGAACTGTGGAACGATTAGTTCAAATGATTCGGTTAGTTCTTGATCATTTTTTCTTGATTGAAATCTATTGTGATTAATCGATTAGTTCGCATCTCGAGATAAGTTTCGATCGATTGCTAACTAGTTACTTTCAACCTGACTAATCGAATCCCTTAGCTTCGAATCAAAATTTTTGACATCTGTCATTTGAAATATGCTTATTTTCCAAAAAATCTTTACAGTTTTGTTTTACTAATTCCACAGCCAGTTAACTTCATATCATATTTACTGAATAATATGCAGCAATTTCGTAAAACCGATACTAAAATTAATTTTTAATAACTGTAATCTTTTTGACATTTCTGACATTGATACATGTTTTCAATTGCAGTTGACCCAATTTTCATATTAATTTTATCGACTAATTTCACTTCATTAACCAAAAAAAAAATTAACGTAATAACGGTAATTTTTGTTGTTTTGTTGATTTTACATTGCGAACAAAGGGTCAACATTCTTAACCTCACTTATTACACAAAATTACAGTAATTTCATTTTCAATCTCGCATTAATTTAATTGCACCCAACAAAAAAAAGAGACGTAATTTGCAATTTTTCGTGATCCGTCACATTCTCCATTCATTTAATAACGATAATTTTAAGTAAAAGTAGATTAAGTTAAAAAAAAAACTTAAAATGATTAAATTTTGACATTTTCTCAATATTGACAATTGACTTAACCTTCATTTTCATCTGACAATTTACCTGTCAAATTCACAAAGTATTTTGCTGTTTCCTCATCCGTATTTTTAAACCATAAATTGACGATTTACTTGTCGAACTTGTTAATCTTCGTTGACAATATACCTGTCAAATTGTACAAATATAATTTTGCTATTTTCTCATTCATTTCTCTACAACCGTTTTTTAACCTTCATTCACGTTGACAATTTACCTGTCAATTTCAAACAAATTTTGTAATTGTAGCAAATTAGACGTCAAATTACGAAATCTCGTTAATAAACAATCATATTTTCACCGAAAGGTATTAATTTCGAAGTACGACAGGTGTTGTTTGTCAACGGATTTGACATCTCTGTGGGAGATGAAACAAAATGTGTTTTCGGTACGTCAAAGTCGCGCACGCTTGATTATCGAGATTCGAAATTGTTTTTTGTTTGCTCCTCTCAAACTCTCTCTCTTACACCGTGTGTGTTTTCCTTTAGGATTAAGACGATTAGTGGAGATTGTGGAACAATGGTTTCTTTCTGATAAAGGTGAACGTTTGAGGAATGATGTAAGTTGAAGGTCACCGATGTCCAATGACACGGATATCCGAATTTCGCCCCCAAACGAGGAGCCGAGGGAATTGCGAGAAGGAATGAGAGAAAAACGCGTTCTCTTGCAAAAGGTCAGAGAGTTACCAATTAAGGTGGAGGATATTGTTGGACATCGTCCAGTGGAAGGGACCCGTTCGTTTTCTTTTATTATTTTTTTTCATCATTTTGCCAACCAAGGCTGCACCTTGAGGTCAGAAGAGGAGAGAGAGAGAGCTAAAAATTGTCGAGATAACTCACCGTCTTCGACGTGGGTGCCGTAGGTGAGGTGGTGCAGCTGGGCGTAGTAGTGGTGATGGTGCAAGATGCACTCCAGGTCCGTGCAGTTCAGCATCTTTCCAACTATGGAACTAACTCAAAATTCAAGATTTACGATTGATCTGTGATGTCGGTTTTGTTTGCTGATTATCCCATTCGACGCACTTTTCTGCCACGAAACTTGAAATTACCAGAAAGATGAGTCGAATTGGAAGAGGTTTTACCATCCGAACTAAAACTCTCAATCCGTGAACTATACTATTGCTGTCCACTCGACGCACTCGGAAGACGGAGAGGAGCACACGAAACACAAACACAAACACACGCACTCCTACTACTACTACTAATACTAATGCCGCTGCTGCTTCTGCTGTTGCTGCTCGTTATCACCTGTCGCGGATGGTCAAAGGTCAAGGCGGTGCGCGGAGGATGCTGTTCTTTCGATCCTCTTTGATTTGTCAGAGTTCTCTGCACGACCACAACCACCGCAGCCGATGACACGGACCGCGCGCACTAGGTCAAATCCATGCGAAAGAAACCGCCAACGCGAATCGCGTAAGCCTGCGTCAGCCCGTCAGCTAACAAATAAACAACCAACACGGTAACTAAGTTAAACAACTGACACGGTAACTAGGTAAACAAGATAAACAAGACTTGTTGCTGTTGTTGTTGATGATGATGTATGTTGTGCGGCGCGTTTTCTTCTTGTCCGAAGAGAGCTTCTGTCGGGCCAGTCAACAAGTCCACATGGCAGGAGGCAATGACGGTTCGCTTCGTTCGCTTCGATTACTCTCTGTACTCGGAGTGTGCAAGTGTAAGTGTGTATAGAGGTGCACACACGGTGTATGTACAAACACACACACACACACACACCTCGAATCACGAGAGGGAGAGGCAGAGAGGGGGTCCACTTTCTAACTTCATTAAAGTATTTCACCTCCTCTCCCCCCCACCCTTCAGATCTCTTCCATCACCCGAAAAGTACACATCTCCAACATCCACCTGAATGGTGCATCATCGACCCAACCAATCGTCTCATTATCTGTTCATTAAAATCTAGAATTGTAACGATTGTACAATCATTTCCGAATTGCATTCGCCTCGTACGACTCGTTCGAACGTTATCAACGAGAAATTCCTAATCTCTCGCATCGGCTCGCAGCAAAAGTCCAGATAATCGCCCGACAATACAATGAAAATGAACGAAAAAACACTGTAATTTGTTAACTGCATTCATTAACTCGATTTTATTTGCAAGTTTTCTATTTTGTTGCGACACGTGCCACTTTCGTATTGGTTTTAGTTTGAATCAAGTAATCGTTGTATCAAAATCTTTTATTGTCTGACAGCTGTCACATTCGTAACCAATTTACCATAATATTCATGATATTACAATAAGAAACATGAGAAGTATTATATTACTGTTTATCAAAAGTTCTAATAATCTCTATCATATTCGTGTATATTTCGTTAATGACGTTTAATTGAAAAAGTAGTATTTTTTTTGTTTCGTTTACGAATATCATTTGTTTGATTTGACATGCGTCAATTTACTAAATGACGTTTAATAATGAATCAAGTTATAGTAGTTTTGACGTATGTCAATTGAGACGTGACGTATCAAATCTATTAAAATGACAGCTGTCAGATTGACACTTCTCCATGGATCAGAGGCTATAAAAAAACGTCAATTCTATACAAATTTAACGAAATAAATTATCAATTTTTCAAATGCATACAAATTTACTCCAAATGTGAAATTATTTATCGATTGTTGTATTGGTGACATCTGTCACGTTATTATATTTTGTAAGTGACGTTTAATGGAAGAAGAGTAATATTCTTTGTTTTGTTTACAAATTTTATATGTTTAATGACAGGTGTCACTTTTGCAAATGAATCAGGTTAGGTTAGTTGTTTTGTTTTCAAATTTCATGTGTTTAATGACAGGTGTCACTTTTGCAAATGACGTTGCATATTGAATCAGGTTAGGTTAGGTTAGTTGTTTTGTTTACAAATTTCATATGTTTAATGACAGGTGTCACTTTTGCAAATGACGTATCGTATTGAATCAGGTTATAATATAGTTATGACGTAATCGAGCACGTGACGGAACAACAGCAATTCAATGCAAATTTTGTGAAACACTTCGAAAATTATGTGCAGATTCACTTTTAATTGGAAATTACCGAACGATTAACTTTAAATGCATTTTACAAGTAATCATCCATTAATAGCAAAATACGTATTTTGATTGACATCTGTCACTTTCTTAAAGTTCGTTCCACCGCCGTCAAAACAACTAAAATAAGGGAAAACGAGTTGATGTAAATACAATTTAACGAGGTTTTTCAAAATTTATTCATTTTCTACAAAATTAATCACATCTAAAACAACAACAATGATTTCAACTGTTTCAAGTTTAATCATCAAGATTCTTACAAAGTACACGATAAAATAACGTAAGCAGCAGGCGTTGTTTGTTTCATCGTTTCGTAGAAAGTTAGAAATTACGTTTCGTTATACGTCGATATAGACACAAAAAAACATCACACACACATGAATGTTATTTCAAATCGTCGAAAGAAACTTACGTAATCCAAACTATTTTTACTCGCGTTTGAAAAATATGTAATTTGGTATTCGTATCGAGAAAACAGCAGTTGCATCAATAACAATAAAATTACGAGGAACGGTTTTCGTATCACATAATTGGGAATTTCGAACGGCAATAAAGATTATCGGACGACCGTTATTTTCATGTGCTTTTGTTCCTGTTTTGTTTTTTTTTTATCGGAAAACGTGATAATTAACCGTTAAATTGACGGATTACGTGCATTCATCATTCTCGTAAAGTCCCGAAATTAATCTATTTCTTTATCATTTCCTACAAGATTACCGTGTTTTATTAGTTTAATCGTTGAAATTAGTCAATTAACCTAAAAACAGCGATTGACGTGAGACTTAATTGAAAATGAATGGAAATGGCGTCAATGCAAATGGCCGACGCGTCTTTTCGTTGTCAAAAGATTCGTTTGTTTATTATTGTTTTTGAGTTGAAATAATTGAAATCTATGAATATGTAAGTCAAGGAGAGAGTGTGTGGAAATAAACCGAAAATCGCTGTACACAAAAATTTAGATTTCCTAAAAAAAAAAATACATGTAAAGTAGTAATTACAAATAATCTGGTTCAACTTTCAAGTTAGACCACTTTCCTTCGACGTCTTGAGGACGGTCCTGGATTCAAGGTCCGGTCGTGTGTTACATTCGAAGGACGCTAAGAAGGGTTCCTGTAAGCACGAATCAATTAGAAAGCGTTTAATGATCGCTTCGGAACGCGACAGGAGAGAAACAAACAGGTAGGAGAAAAAAAACATTGAGACATACAATTTTAACCCGACCTTCGGGCGCTCTTGCCTCTAAAACTGGTCCAAAAAATAGACGAAAAATAATAAATTGAATTACACAAAAGTTCCACGTTTGAACGTCAAAAATAAATGACGCGAAATTCCGGTTTCGTTGAAATTGATTGCAATTTTTAGGTTAAATGGCGTTGATTAAATTAACAATTCGTTTCTCAAGGTTTAACTTAATTAAAATAGTTTCGATGTGAGCGTAAAAGCAAACAAAGAAAAAAAAATGACAGCTGTCACTTTGGTAAATTATGTTGATATTAAGTGGAATTAGGTTATAGCTGCTTCTAATTAGGTTATAGTTGATTTGAGATGAAATTATGTCATGTCAAACTTTGCCAATTACTAATTAATGACATTAGTTCGAATTTGGTTATAAGAGTTTTTGACATAAACTTGTACCATTTCATTTAACTTCGAATTTGGTTACAACAGTATTAGACACGAACTTATGTCATTTGACATTTCTTCGAATTAGGTTATGATAGATTTGACTTAAACTTATATCATTTGATATTACTTCTAATTAGGTTATAATAGATTTGACATAAACTTATATCATTTGACATTACTTCTAATTAGGTTATGATAGATTTGACACAAACTTATATCATTTGACGTTACTTCTAATTAGGTTATGA
>JAFMTC010000481.1:91179-101856 GCA_018845635.1 Nicrophorus orbicollis
AAAAGAACCTTCGGGTTTTTTTTTTCTCTCTTTTCGGAGCAATGGCCATTCGTTGCGCAATCGTGCGTCGGACGTGAAGAGGAAAAGAAAGTTTATATTATATTTACTATATTTTTTGTTCTGTATGTGTGTCTATCTGTGCTTTTCTCATACGTATTCTCATCTCAGATTAGAAACAGTTTGGATAGTTTCACTAACAAGTTTATAACTTAATTGCCATAGCAACGGCAATCAATTGTTTGTTTATGGAATTGTCAAAGAGTTGAGGTTAATTAGTCCAAACTAACAATACTAAACTTTAGATATTAAACTAATAGTTTATGTATAGGATCATTATAATAGTTCAGTTTTATTGCTAACTTCAACTTGTGTCAGTTTTCAATTTGATTTAGATATGCAACAAGTTACACCTGTTCTTGTCTCTCAGTTGAAAACTGCAATAGTTATGCAACCAAACGCATTACCGTTGTCATAATTAGGCAATTATTAACATTTCCCAACAAAAATATGCGATTTATATTCAAATTAAGCCACATGTTACACTTGTCAACTTCTGGTAGTTATGCAACTAAATGAACTCGTAGTTAATAATTGTCATAATTATGCAATTGGATATACTTGCGTGCGAAATGTTTTGTATGCAATTCACACATAATTGACAAGACTTTTGACAGGCCAAATGAGGAAGATTGAAGGAAGAAGAAGAGGAAGACTTTTGACAGATGCAAATTGAATCGCGTTCCGAATCACAAAACAAACACAACGAACGAGAACGAGAGCAAGCGTTGACCAAGAAATGATTATCGATACCCCGCTGAGCGTTGTTCTCGAATGCGAAAGCGAAACCGTTTTTCCATGCAGATGTTCGAAGGTGTGAGAAAGAGAGAGACCCAGTTACGTAACGCGGACTTAATGGGATCCGAATTAAGGGCAAGCACACTTTCGCTAATTGGAGCCGCAGCCGCCGCCCCTCACGTGTGGGGTCACAACTAATAACAAAATGGGTTACCATAACAACCCAAACGGAATTATGGATGGTGTCCGTGTCCCACATTTTGTTTGTTTGTTTTCGTTTCATTTCACAGCCTCCTCCTCATCATGTTTTTGTGTTGTTCTTGTAACCTAGCAATGATCAAATCAATCAGACTCGATTGAGCAAGAGTGTAATTTCGAGAAAAGCAGGTGTGAACGGTGTGAGATAATCGCTGCAAATCACGCATAAATCTTTGTTGTTAACAAATAGTCTTTACTTAATTATCTTCGCGAAATTGCAATTGCAAACTTTACCAATTCTGCGCGTCGCTTCGAGTTGACCTCTGTCGCATTGGCTATTCCGACGATGTGCCAAGGTTCCGGTCGTTCCTCGCCAAAAAGAAACAAATGCATGCCTTTTTCGCGTTTCCCATGCATGCCAACCTTCACCTCGCCAAAAACCAAATGATCGGGCGTCGGAACGTCATTCAAATTAATGAGTCGCATTCACCATGGTTACAATAAATTAAAAAGGAAAACAATCGAAAGTTCCTTATTAGAGGTGTCGCACCGGAAAACAGTTGCGATGCACGCGCATGCTTTGTTTTGTTTGTTTTTTGGGTGAGAGGTCAACTTTACAAATTGACATTAACAACGAATTTACATAATTTCAAGGGAATTTCCATTAAAATCGATCGTGACTACATTTTTTTTTATTACTCAATCAAGTTCATGTAATAAACGGATAGGAAGTGATTTAATTACTTAATTAACAATTGGGACAACTCCCAAAAAGATTATTTATGTATATTTTTTTTATAAGATTGGCACTAATTATTGGTTATTAAAACGCCCTCTATGATCATACCACTGCAAATCAAATGCGATTGGCATAATTCACTCATTACGATTTCAAATTTCTACAACTAATTACAATGTAATCGAAGTAAAAGCGTAAGTTTTGTATAATTGTTTGCAACTGGATTCATCTATTCTCGATGATCGAACAGAAATGAATGAAACACAAGGCTGCCAATTAATCATAGGATTATAATGCTCATTGAGGTAATATGTAAAGCCAGCCAATTACGTCTCGCGTTTTGAAGTCATGGCAACGCTTTTCATTTGCAATTATCCAAAGCCAGAATCGCAATAAATCATCGGTTTTGGATTAATAATGATTTACATTGTTTTAGATTATGTTTTATCCAAACAAGTTTTTACAAAAAATTTCGAAGAAATAACGTGAATCTTTATTAAATCAGTAATACACATTACATAGTCATAATTATGCAATCCAATACACACTGGTAGAAATGTTATAGTCATAATTATGCAACACATTATACATTAGTGATATAAACATTTAAAGGTTATAATTATGCAACACAATATGCTCTGGCAATACGTTGATGCAATTACTCTGCTGTCATCAATTGATTTGTAATTACTTTCATTTTACAAACTTTTCATTATTTTCAGTAAATTTCTAACGACATTTCCTTGCTTTTTTTGTTAATTGTTTCGTATTAGACTATGTTTACACGTATTTTCGAGGAGTTTTACAATTATCGTTCTTTAATTAACTTCTAATTTAACTAATCAACAAGGATATGAATAATCTCACTTATGCAACACAATAAACACTAGACATTTCAGTATGTCAAAAGCAATAATTAGAAGTACAGTCATAATTATGCAACAAAGTATACACCACAAATGCAGATGTTGTCGTATTTACTCTTATTAAGGTATTATCAACAGATTTGTTGATCGTTTCCAAGGAAATTATTCTTTTGTTTTTCTGCAATTTTCTTAAGACAATTTCGAGGATAACGAAATGCTATTAAGAAATATTAAGAAGATTGTCGTTGCTGTTTGAGAATGAATTCGTTTTGGCGTTTTACCTTGTGCTCTGTCTTTCTCTCTAGAAAAAGGCGGCCAATGTCGGTGAGGCAAGGCAATATCTAACACCGTGCAATAGTAGTAGAATTAGTGCAGATCACAAATCAAATTGTAAATTTGAAAAAGTAAATAGATTTTTTTTGGAAATTTGGGAAGAAATAATGAATTATGCAACTCCATGTGCAGATTATCTTCAATTATCTCAACTTTTACCCGAAAAGAAACAAAAATAAAACAATTTACGTAACTTGCTTCGATCGAATTACGTAAACCAAAGGAAATAATAATTGTAATTACGGAAAATTAATTGTGCATTCGCGGTGTCATTGAACCGAGAATTGCGTAATTTCATTCCGGGGAGCTCTCGTTTCGTCAGTCTTTCGATGTGGCAAACGGAGGAGCGCCCACATTCGTTGGACGATTGTCTCCAAACTGGATGAAAACAGGGTTTAATAGACTCGCATCGTTCATTCAGACGAAAACATAAAGAGTTTTTCAACAAACTAAAACACCTTGAGCATATGCAATGAGCGTTTCGCAATTTCTGCGGTCGACGTTAATGAGTTTACACGTATTTGCTGAACACTCCGATCTCCAATCTTCTCAATAATCGATGTGATAAGTTTAATTTGAACGATGTGCTCACATCTAGAGAGTGCCGCAATATCGAAGGACCCTCGCTCCTTTGTTTTCCGTTAGCCAACTTCAATCAAAATCAATCCATTCTATTTATTGTTTAAAGTGTCAACTAACAAATGGGAATTCGATTACGTGTCACTTCTTCTTGGCGATGGCGCGTTTCTTATTCTCCAAGCTCTTGAAGACGTCCTCCAAGGTGGCGCTCAACTTGTTGGACCTGGTCTTCCTGGGCGAATACCTCGGTTCCGGCTCGACTTCGCCGCTTCCCCCGTCGACGCCCTTCTTGCACTTCATCTTCAATTTGTTGGGCGCCTCCTCGTCGACGCTCTTCTCCAGGTGCTCGCGTTCGAACGCAGACTCGATCTTCTCGGCGACATCCTCGTAAACGCTCTTATCGTAGTACTGCATCGAGTTGATCTCCTTCAGAATGTCCGTGTGGTCCTCGTCGGCCCTTCGGTCGTCCTTCTCCGATCCGAGCTTCATGAGCATCCCGTTCAGATCCGGGCTACCGCGATTCGCCGTTTCCTCGCGGAACGAGCTGTTGATGAAATCGGCGAAGGAATCCTCCTCGAACTTCTTGCCATTGTCATTGCTCTTCCCTTTCGGATCCTTCGGATCGTCGTTTCCAATCAGATCCCCCGGCTCGTCCGGCCCCTGGCCGTTGTTTTCCGGTTTCATTTTGATCTTGTCGTCGAGCAACTGGATCTCGCCCTCGCGTCCGTTCTCGTCGATCACTTGAAATTGGAGCGTGTCTCCGGTTATGTTGCGCAAAACCTCATCGGTGACCTTAACGAACTCACCTTCCGGCGTTTTGTACATGATCTCCACGTTCGTCTGCATTTCCTGACAGAACACGTCTCGGATTTTCTCTATCGTCTTCTCCGATTCGCTCGTCACCTCGAACGGTATGATGCTGTTCGAGAGGCCCTTCGGCAGATTGATTATCTGGCCGGAGGTGGTCAGAATCGGCGACGCTAGGTCCGAGTAATTCACCACCTGCAGCGGCATTCCCTCCAGCTCGTTCATGAACGACTCTTCCTCGCCGTGCGGTATAAAGTTCTCCACGGTCGTCTCCGTGCAGCTATCCTCGATTTCGAACGTGTGGATCTGATTCGAGGGCCCCAGTTCCTTCTTCAGCGCCTCCAGAGCCAATCTGCTGGCTCTGGCTTCTCTGGCGCACGCCTTCTCCGCTTCCAAAATGTTCGTCGTCTTCACGTACTTCCTCTTCAATCTCCTGTAAGTGGGATCCGTTTGCAAGGGGATAGCGTGCTTCTCCATCGGCACGTTCTGCGTCTGCACGTAGGGCACGTACGCGCTCGAGTACTTCGGCTTCTTGTTCATGAAAATCGGCGCCGGAATCTGAATAGACTCATCTGCAACACACATCCAAAGTGAACCACCGCTTCTCATATAGAGCACACTTATAATTTACCAGAATCAAAGTTAACTTCTGGCGCCAAGGCCTGCAAACCGCCGATCTGGAACAGCTTCGCCGCAGCAGCGACGTGCTTCAAATGCTCCTCCAGAATGTTAGTCTCACCGCAGTAGATGAACTCGATGACCGATTTCATTATAACGAAATCCAGACCGTTGATAATCACTTGCTCAGTCCCAGGGTTCTTCTCCAGTTGCTCCTAAACAACGCATATACGAATCAATCAGAAATTAACCGCAAACTGAAGCAAAATACTCACCCTGAAGTAGGGGCTGCTCGCAGCCAATATGCATTTATGAGCGTGCATCGTGTTGTTTCCGCACCTGATGGCCAAATCCACCAGACTCTGGTGCTCCATCAGGGAGCAAAGAACGGAACACATGAGCCTCGAGTGGTCGTCGTATTGGACGCAGACCCTCGTCTTCAGATTGTCCTCTTTCCGCATAACAACGCCTCGTCAAAACAACCGAAAACTGTAAACAAACAAGACCGTTAATCAGAAGCTCCGGAAACAAAAACGCAATCAATAAACACAATCGCGTTGGGGAATCACATGAACACTAATTTGTTTTCTAAACTTACCTGAAGTGGAGCCCCCTGCCGTCAGTGCACTTTTGTTTCGCGTTACAATTTCTTTTCCACTTAACGTTCGCAATGTTCAGATTCGCCCTCAACTTTTTACACTCTCGAACAGTCCGCAATGAGAGCTAAACGATTCGCGCGAAATTCAACGGAAAACATACCTGTTTGTGCAACAGAATTGATGCAAATATTGGTGACGATGATGCACCTTCCACAGACGCACTTGTCAACTGACTTTTGTTTCGAAACTGTTGGCAACATGAGCGAATTGTTTGGGTTGGCAGCGCATTTGGTAACATTCCTTTTGAGTACATCAATTTCTGTTTACAGATGCCGCTGTAAGTAGTATCCGTTTTATGAAAATTTTAGTTTATTTAGTTAAAAATTTCAATCAAGAATTTTTGTTTGAATGTTGTTAATGATTGATTTATAATTAAAGCAGAAACTTTAATTACTTATAATTCACAAAAGAGCTAAATTGGTTGCATACATTACAGATCCAATTTGATTATGGTCGTGCAACTATAGTTGCATACACTCCAATATTTGAATGAAGCTTTAGAAAAGTTAAATATTGTATAATCATTCGATGAGTATTTTTTGGGGGATCGGTGTAAATGAGAAGAAAGTTTCGGATGCGTGTGGGTTTACAAAAGAGAGTAAGTCTTCTTTTCTTTAATCAATCAAGTTGTATACAACCGAACGAACAGACACGGAATGTAAAAAGGAAACAATACAATCGTAAGTAGTATAATTATAGTAAAATAATAGCAGTAAAACATAGTTACAAACGTAAAGTGAACTTAGTCAGTCTATTACAGTGATCGTTTTGGGTGGAAACGAAAAACAATCAATTTTCTAAACAACAGATGGGGCTGGGGGGACAAACACACGAATCTTACACAATAATACACATGTTGTTTTAGTAATGTTAAAATTCCGTACATTTCTTGCTCATATCTTTTGTTGTTGTTGTTATGTTTTTTGTTTCGTTTTTATACAAAGGGCACAGCAGCGCGTGTTTACGTCAACTGAAACGTCAAATATAACGTCAATTGAAATGTCAACTGAAACGTCAAATACAACGTCAATTGAAATGTCAAATATAACGTCAACTGAAACGTCAATTGAAATGTCAACTTAAACGTCAAAAAAGAAACAATACAGTTTTGGCACGCTAAAAAAGATATTACACGTGATTGACACATTTACAAGGTTTTCTTTTTATCTTACAAATATTACAGGGTTTTCTTTTTCTCATATTAAATCTCGAGAAACGGACTTCTTTTCAAGAATCAGTCCAATCTCAGTGGATATACACGCACACTCATACATATACCAATGGAAATTAACGGTACACGCGCGGAAATTAATGAAGATAACATTAAGTACAAAATGAAAATTAACAAAAAAAACAAAACAAAGATGGCACTGTAAAAATACCAAATATTATTTTCGTTTGTTTTTTTTTCTTCTCTTCTTTCTTTACAGTAATAATATATATATATTCATATAAGCTTGGATTGGATTATTTACATTTTTTTTTGTAAATAAATATATTTATATATTCTTTTTTTTAGTTGCTCCTTATCATCATCTTCCTTTTACATCATCATCATCTCACGATTGTTACTTGATAATTTTGTTTGTCTGTTTTGTTCACGAGTTCATCATTATGCGTAAATTAATTGTTCATGTAGCTGTTCTTTTCTGTTTTTGGTCTGCAGACTTGATATGGTTAATTTCCTCAACGAGATAATCTAAGTTTACTTGAATCGCATTCGCTTTCCTGGTGAGTTCGATCACCGTGGTTGTTACGGGTCAATTTGGGTTGCATAGCGTTGCGAATGCTAAGTAAACTTTGATCGTTGGATTGGATCAGTTTGCACTTAGAGCTATTATTAAAATTATAATAAAAAAATAGTGGTGATTTTGTTTTGCG
This sequence comes from Nicrophorus orbicollis, assembly GCA_018845635.1. Taxonomy (NCBI): domain Eukaryota; kingdom Metazoa; phylum Arthropoda; class Insecta; order Coleoptera; family Silphidae; genus Nicrophorus; species Nicrophorus orbicollis. The sequence goes on from JAFMTC010000481.1 coordinate 98,655, forward strand.
AAATTAATTGATTAATATATAGACCGGATCACCATTTGTCGGATCGAGATTTGTTTCTTTCTTTCTGAATGTATCAAAGTATCTCTCGCGCGTTTTGTAAATATGTTAAATTGTAAAATATGAGTTAGTTAGAGAGAAGCAGCGCGGAATGCGTTCCACAGCCATCGTCGACGTGTTAGTTAATTAGTATGTTCGGGGGTAGGAGGACGAGGAGGAGGAGGAGGTTGATATTTGGAGGTCGAGTGCGTTGCTGTCAGTCGTCGGAGAAGAGGAATTCGCTCTCGGAGAGTAGGACTTCGAGATCGGACTGGACGGTATGGACGTTGGAGTCGATGTCGATCGCCGGCTTCGCATCCTTCTGCTGCGCGACTGGTCCCGTAGCCACGGAGACGCCGACCGTAATGTTGGTTGCAGCCGCGTCGCGCTGCTGCTGCTGCTTCCTGGTGTCGCGATCGCGCACCGTCCTCACCAGCACTCCCGTTCTTTGCGTAGTCTTTTTTTGGGGTACAGCAGCAGCCGCTTCCGATTTCTTGCTCACGACGACGACACTTTTGTCCGGTTTCCGTAGTTTCACACTGAACTTGAACGGGGGCTTGTAGACCACCTGGAGTCGCACTTTCTCGCGCTCCGACGAGATGTTGCCCACGCTGTGCGATTTGGTTTTGTCCGCGCGCGACTGTTTCACGTTCGTCGTCAGAGCCCTCTTGTGCGGAGAACTTCTGACGACGCCGGTCACCAATCCGGCAGGCGTCGACTTGGACTTTGGAAGCGCACCTCCGTGCTGCGACTTCATCAGCCAATTCTGCACTTTCCCAACCGGATCCGCTTCGGGACTCATCGAAGTTCCTCCGTGCACCACTTCCGCACCCAGAAGACCCTTCTTACCGCCATCTCCGCCGTCCTGCTGAGCCCCGCTGTAATCGATGACCTCCTTCTTCTTTTTCTTCTTCCTGTTACCGCTGACAACAGCTTGTTGTTGTTGCTGCTGTTGATGTTGCAACTTCTTCACTTTGCTCGGAGGAATCTCGATGACCGCCGCGCAATCTCCGACTTTCTTTCGCGTTTCCTCGGCCCCGACGGCCGCGGAAACCCTTTTCTTCTTCTTCGATTTGTTCGGACTGCTGTTCGCGTTGTTGGTGTTGGTGTTATTGTTGGTCACCTCTTTTCCTTTACGCTTCTTCCGCAATTTACCGTCGCGCACTTTCCTCTTCAGAGGCACCTTCGACCTCACCGCCGGATGCACTGTCACGTTACCACCCCCTCCACCACCGTCTCCTTCCGGTAATCTCACAGCCTCCGTCGTCTGACTGTGCATAATTGTCACCGTTTTCAGCTTTACACCGGGTCTTTTACCCAAAACCTTAGTGCTGAAGACCTAAGAAACAAAAAACAAACACATAATCAATAAAAAAAACTTAAATAATAACTAAAAGCTACAAATATCGTAGAAAGCCCAAAGTTTTAGCTTTAATCGCAACATTTATCATATACTCGAGTAAATCATTTATAGCCTACAGATGGCGTTGTTTTCTCTTAGCATTTTACTGACTCACGTTTGAGATATCGTATTTGCTGAATGATTTTGATCTAATTTTGAAACAAACCATCAATATTATAAATCTATATAAACTTCTTCGGAACTTACCAACAAAGATATGACCGTCACTATGATGAGTACGACAGCGTACCAATAGTCCATCAACCATTTCTTGAAACTAGCTATACTCTCTTCCGAAAGAAGCAGTTTCCTTAACGTAGCCAGAGGACCCGAAGGATCCACTTCCCTGCACATCTGGAAGACGTCGCAGTAACCGCTGTAATCGTTGCACGGCGTTCCAGGTTTCGAGAACATGTCCGGAATGTCGTACGGCATGTCGTTCCATTCGAAGGACGAAAGACACGGCTGATTGTCTCCAGGTAGTTTGCAGCACAACTCGCAGGCTTTCGTCTTCGGATCGCTCTTGCCCGGTATGCATTGGCACGACTCTAAACCGTAGGCCAAGCAGATTGAACCGGTGCATTCCTGCAGGAAAAAACAAACCATTTTTCATTGAAATCGAACGACTGTTCTGCAAACATCGATCAAAGCGCCATCTAGGTGATGCTGGGGAATTGTGCAGGGAAATAAACTTACGCCCATGAAGCAAACGAACTCCTTGTTGCATATAGTTTTGTTCGGTTTGTTCACCGATGGTGGACATTGAGGGCCTCGGCCGTTGCAGAAACTGGCGTCGCGGCATCCGTTGTCATCGCGACACTTGTTGCCAAACTTCACTTGACATTCGGACGTGCAGCAAGGACCCTGAACAAGCAAAAGATCAAATTGAAAAAGAAGTGAACCAGCGAATTGGAAGTTTGCAAAGTACCTGAGAAGGACTGCAAACGCTCCTCGGCGTCAATCTGCAGGGAGGTTCGTCAGCCGGAGGATATCTTCTTTGAGGGAAACAACACTGGTCACGGCAATCCTCCTCCCAGCCGCAATCGCACTCTTCGCCATCCTCGACGACGCCGTTACCGCAAAGCGAAGCTTGAGGTTCTGCAGAGAAACAAGTAGAAAACCAATTCAGTCCAGCACATCGATGTTTCTCTCAATCTTTTTCGTTTTACCTGTGAAGCAGCCCTTGACGGAACGCGCCTTGAAGTTGAGCACAGGATTGATGCTCTTCAAGCTGCAGGGGGAGAATTGATTGTTGTTCCTCTTGTCGCCGGACGTGGCTCGGGCGAACATGATGAAGTTGCCGTCGTCTCCGCCGGGTGTGCACATCTCTGGATCGTGCTGCAAAAAGAAATGTGAACATTTTTCATTCAAGAATAGATACACCTTTGTTAATTATTCAGACGTACCGGTGATCCGAAATTGTGGCCGATTTCGTGGGCGAGCGTCACGTGCGAAACGGCGGGCGGGACGTGCTTCCCGTAGTTCAGCAACGTAACAATTCCCGTGTTTAACGACTTCATGCTTCCTCGGTAATGCTGCAAATTAAAATGGAAACAATGATTGAACCATACATTTTAGCAACAAAGTACAAATTTGACTATGCAGTGCAGAAAATACATAATTGCTGCGCATATAACCAAAACGTTCATTATTTGACAGTGAATTACAGCAAAACTATGAGCTAGAACAATGAGTGATAGCTCATTGGAAAGCTTGAACATTTAGCTTTAATTTGAGTGCTCACTCATACTTGAAGCGTATTTA
>JAFMTC010000485.1:26800-56663 GCA_018845635.1 Nicrophorus orbicollis
AAAGATGACCCGGACTATGCGAGGTAATGCTGTAACAGTCAGTCCGGATTCGATCAGTGCGGCTTTACAGTCCAGATTTACTATTGTCCAGTTTGGAAATTTAAAGGAAACTGGATTTCATTGGAGCAAAAATAATTTGTTTGTTTTTATTTCCCTGATTTTGTTGATTCTCTGTAGTTTTGTTTCTAAATTAGTCCGGAATGAAACATTAAAAACTGGCGAAAAAAATGACCCGGACTATGCGAGGTAATGCTATAACAGTCAGTAATAGTCCGGATTCGATCAGTGCGGCTTTACAGTCCAGATTTACTATTGTCCAGTTTGGATATTTAAAAGAAACTAGATTTCATTGGAGCTAAAATCAATTGTTTGTTTCTATTTCCCTGATTTTGTTGATTCTCTGTAGTTTTGTTCCTAAATTAGTCCGGTTTGAAACATTAAAAACTGGCTAAAAAGATGACCCGGACTATACGAGGTAATGCTGTAATAGTCAAATATAGTCCGGTTTCGATCAGTGCGGCTTTACAGTCCAGATTTACTATTGTCCAGTTTGGAAATGTAAAAGAAACCAGATTTCATTGGAGCTAAAATAAATTGTTTCTATTTCCCTGATTTTGTTGATTCTTTATAGTTTATTTCAAAATTAGTCCTATTTGAAATATTAAAAACTGGCGTAAAAGATTACCCGGACTAAACGAGGTAATAGTGTAGCAGTCAGTAATAGAACACCTATTAGTTTTAAGTGAACATTAAATGATGTGAATTTACATTTTTGTCTTATTTGAAAGTGCAAGGACACGACGCAGAGCAAAGCATAAAACGTAAATGTCCTTTAAAAAACTTGCGCTATTTCTTCCTCGTTTTCCTATGGGATTGTATATATATCTAAGAAGTGGTGGGAGTTGGAGGACTGGGATGTGCCGGAGAAGTGGAAACAAAATCAATTTAGAAAACCGAAAACCTTCAGGAAAACACACCGTCCGTACGACGTATCAAAGCTTTGATCATTTCCTTCGCTCCCCCGCAACTCTCTGAACTTTTTTCTTCTCCTTTTTTTTATATAAGTTTTCTTTTTGCACGACGCAGCGATCGGCGGTGGTGAAGTAAAAAAAAAAGAGAGAGGAACGCAAAGGAAGTGAGGGATCGAGCGGGTTGGGGAAAAAACGTCCCCCCGCCGCCCGATACACGCACAAACACATCTTGATACGCGATTACATCACTGAAAAAAAAAGTTTCCTTTTTATGTATAACAAATAAAGAACGTGATTTACGTCGTTTTAATGCTGCGGTTTAATTATCCAGAGCGGCAATATTTTATTAAGCCTGTTTCGGGTTGCATAAATGGCGGATGCGACGGGTAACATTTACATTATAAAATATTTATTTGCCGCCGCCGTTGCTGAATCTACATATCTATTTCAGAATCATGGAGTAAAAAATCGTAGTTCTGTTTTATCATTTTGAATTTTGGAGAATACCTCGCATAGTACGGTTTATGCTAATCATGCACCTACTTGTTTATTAAGTTTCAACGGATAAAAACAATGCTTTGCTCTCTTCAATCCTTTTGTATGTTGCAGTTTTAGTACATAAATCTCTATATCTTGCATAGTATGGTTTCTCTAATGTTTAAAACCGTATTAAAAGAGGACATGAACATTAACAGTTCAAAAAGAAACTTTACTATGTACAGGAAGGCGACTCATAGCCCAAAATTTGGGATTTCGGGTTCAAACCCTGGTACTTCCAAATATTTGCAGCCGTCAAAATGAATTAGTTGTCAATGGGCAACGGTTCCGAACAAGTGTCTGCAACGACGTGCTGATTTACCACGATTTGGATAGATTGCAAATATCGTTGCAAAAAGACCAAAAAAAAATGTACAGGCAACACCTATTTTTTGATAATTTTCTATAAATTTTCTATAAATAATATGTACTGATCGAAGCCATACTATAAGAGGTACTGTTACAGAATGTTTCACTGTTACAGAAACCTCAGTTACTGAATCTACACATATTTATTTCAGATTCAACGTTCAAAGAAAAACATTGTACTCTTCTATCCTTATGAATTTTACAGTTTAGGTGCGTAAATCGCTATCTCGCATTGTGCGGTTCAATGTATAAAACCTTATTAATCAATGACTTCAAAACAGAACAACAACTAAAAGAGAAAAAAACCTCATTTTGTTATCATCATATTTGTTTAGATTTAATTAATCCGCACTGACAGAAGCCGTACTATGCGAGGAATTGGATTAGTATTATGAAAAAAAGGAGATTTATTTAATTTAATAAATGTATGTAAATCGTGTTTGAATTGATTCATTATTTTAGTAACGCAAAATTCATTAATTTCATTCAAAATTAAATCGTAACTTCTAAATTATTTGTAAATAAAAATATCATTCATTGCAGAATTAACTGTTATGTCCCAGGATGGTTTTAGGAAAACAGTGAAAGATTTCCTTATTGTTGTTGGATGTGGTAACTTTGAGTAAATTCGATTGGTTTAACCATAACTTTGTTCTCGAATGGTTTAGTGGTACTCTTCTAAGACTATGTTCTTCTTTGGATCCCCAACTAAGAGTATTGCATATTCTTCGTATCCACAAATAAGACTAATTCTAAATACGTATTACAAATATAAGATCAAGTATGTTAATGAGTAGTGGGAGTTGTGATTTGGCGAGGAGCCTGCTGATTATGCAATCTTGTGGGAACGGTTCGTTGACCGGAGTTATTTCATCTACTCTGCATCTTCTAGGTGATAACTCTTATCTACAGGTGCATATGCGAAATGCGTATCGCATTTGAATATCCGGTACAGTTAAAATATAATTATAATGGTTGGGCACAAGTAAAATTTAAACTATTATAATGGAAATACGGAGAAAATAAAAGTAAAATATAATGCTGTTTGAAGAAACTCTTTCTCACCGACGAAACGGCTTGTGTGTTAATTCAATTAAGAAAATTTAATTGTAAAGTATTGCAATGAAGCAGTTCCAATAGTTTACAATGCGTAATAATACCGTTTAGAAGGAGTTTCGTTTTCTGGTATTGTTCGAAAGGACGTGGATTGAGTGTCCTTTCTTCCAACAGCAGCGATTACGTACGGTAAGGCCACACACCATGTGTGCAAAATCAATTGAATTACATATTACATTCTGAGCACCACGAGTGGTCATTAACTTATAACTTTAGTTTTTAGTTTCGCTTCATCCCCTCGCGTCCGTTGCGGTTTTTCAATGGGGCGGAACGCATGCAATGTGTGTGTGTGTGTGTGCGAACGGGCGCATTCTAAACAATACAATTCATACGCTGGATAATGTACATTTTGTAGCTGCACAGCAGTAATACGAAAGTTAAGTATCGGTGTATTATGATTGTTACATACATTGGGGGTGATTAGTAAGGGTGTTTAGTGGGCACAAAGCCTGCATGAAGTGGCGGCAGCCGACCGGCCGTCTGCACCGGCTCAATCATCTCTCCCTCTCCTTTTTTCTTCCTCCCTTCTCTTTCTTTCCCATACGCACACACACACGACCCACCCCATTCACATAATATCAGCCGTGAAGTGTATATTATACGTATTAGTCATTTTCGGTCCACACTCACACTGATCACAGATAAAATGCTATATAGTATTTTTGTTACAATGGGTATTAGTGAGGATTATTAAAAACAAAAAAAACTACGTAATCTTCATTCATTTGCTTCGGACGCCTTTGAACATCTGCCAAATGGCCATATGAATACTCATCGAAGATAGTTATCTAATCACTTTTGAATAAACTCTTTGCATTGTAGTTTTACAATACGTTACATATGTTGTATGAACTTATCTTATGTAGAAACTTTTGTCTATTCAGGTAAGAGAATGGTCATTTTGAAATAAAATTTGGTTTAATTATTAAGAAAACGGAATTATCTATAATAATTAACTTTCTACCATAATTAATTTTCAATTTTTTCACATAAAAAAACATTTATTTCAACATCAATAGTTACAATTATTATTATTATATACACGTTTTATCCCTAAAAACACTTGAATTTGACATCTTGAATACATCTTTCAATATTTCAGACGCTAAAAATGAAAGATTTAAGACTTAAGTCTTTCATTTTTAGCAATTGTCTCGTTTTTAATTTTTAATATCTCAACATCCAGATTGGCTTAAAGGGCTATTGACTGAGTGCTTTCTGTCCTTAAAAACTAAATTTAACGTATGAAATATTTGTTTTCATCAAAAAATTATTTGATTTTCTGAGAATTTTTGATTGATACTTATTTTTTTTATAATGTTTTCTTGTTGTAAAAAACAAATTGACGATTTATAAATAAAGTGTAATTAATGGTTTTTGATAATTACAAATTGATGAGGAATTGATGAAATATGTTTTATTCGAAAAAATTGGGCAGAAAGACGTTTGGTCCAATAAATATGTTTAAATAATAGAATAAACTGTAATTATTATGATTGATATATTAAATTGGTTTCGAAATTGTATCATGATAAAATGTAATGGTTTGATGAATGCAAAGATTGCGAGTCGATGTGTTATTAAAAAGAAGAGATTGTGTTGCACCGTGATGCGAAATTAGAGTAAAATTTGTTATAATTTCGTTTTCTCCACAAGAAATAAATCTGGCTGGAATTACGATGTTGTTTGTCATGTAAGATCCGGCGTGATTATGCAAGTGCGCGTGGCATTAATTACATTAGTTATCTGTCCGTGATGGAGGGCAATTACGGTAATTTTAACGCCGCATAACGTACGTGGTATTATATTGGCGAAGAGGTGGAGGACGGCGGCAGCAGCAGCAACGCATGTGTACACCAGAAGCCTCGTTCCGGGTAAAAAAGAGTGTGGTCACGCGAAGAGCAGATTAAACTCGGCCTTATGAAAGTGGCCGACCACTTCTCACCACTTTATCAACACGACCCCAATCTCGATTTCCCCACGATCCCAAGATCCAACCACATAAACCGCCGCCACGACCACCCCCCAAAGCACAGAGTACGCACACCCCGACGACCGTCAATTAGCCACGCGCATATTTCACACACTTGCAGACGCGTGGCTTCAACGTTTATACCCACGTCCTTCCTACGAGCACCACTTCAAACGACAGTTTTCCCAAAACATCCATCTATCTATACTTCATTTTATCTGTCATCTATTGTCCTGACTTTTAACTGAATATAACATTATTATTTAACCTATTGATCAGATGATTCGTCAGCTTGGATCCAAGTGGTGAAATACTATTAGCACTTAGAATCAAATAAGTAGGATTGAATAACAACGTTTCTCAAACTATTGACAACTATTGACATTCATCTATCTACACTTCATTTTATCTGTCATCTATTGTCCTGAATGCGAATATAACTTTTAACTGCATATAACTAGTATTTTTTAACCTACTGACCAGATGATGCGTCACGAAATGACAAATGTCACCTTGGGTCCAAGTGGTGAAATACTATTAGCAATAGGATAACTACAATCAAATATGTAAGATTGAAATATTCATCTATCTTTACTTCATTTTATCTGTCATCTATTGTCCTGACTTTTAACTGCATATAACAGTATTTCTTAACCTATTGATCAGATGATGCGTCAGCTTGGATCCAAGTGGTATTAGCAATTAGAATCAAATAGGTAGGATTGAATAACAAAGTTTCTCAAACTATTGACAGCATATTGACAACTATTGACATTAATTTATCTACACTTTATTTTATCTGTCATCTAGTGTCCTGTATGCGAATATAGCTTTTAACTGCATAAAACTAGTATTTTTTAACCTACTGATCAGATGATGCGTCACGAAATGACAAATGTCACCTTGGGCCTAAGTAGTGAAATACTATTAGCAATAGGATAACTACAATCATATATATAAGGTTAAAACATTCATCTATATTTACTTCATTTTATCTGTCATCTATTATCCTGACTTTTAACTGCATATAACAGTCTTTCTTAACCTATTGATCACATGATGCGTCAGCTTGGATCCAAGTGGTGAAATACTATTAGCAATTAGGATCAAATAAGTAGGATTGAATAACAACGTTTCTCAAACTATTGACAGCATGTTGAAACTATTGACATTCATTTATCCACACTTCATTTTATCTGTCATTTATTGTCTTGAATGCGAATATAACTTTTAACTGCATATAACTAGTATTCTTTAACCTATTGATCAGATGATGCGTCACGAAATGACAAATGTCACCTTGTGTTCAAATGGTAAAATACTATTAGCAATAGGATAACTACAATCAAATATGTAAGGTTAAATGCTTATAACAATGTTTCTCAACCTATTGACAGCATATTTGGTCACGGAATGACAACTATCACATTGAGTCAAAATATTGAACTGGTGAAATACTATAAGTAATAAGCATATAAACATAACTACAATAAAATTTAACAATGAAAAAAGATTGTGAAACTACACTGTATAATGATTCAGATAGCTTTCCCAAAATAGCTTTAAATTTATCTGTCATTTATTATCCTTAATGTGTGTATAACTTTTAATTGCTTATATCAGCGTTTCTCAACCTATTGATCGCATGTTGTGTCACGCACGGAATGACAACTGTCATCTAAAGTTAAAATAATGAACTAGTGAAATACTTCAAGCAATTGGATAACTATAATCAAATATATAGCGTGGTGAGGTAAAAAGTTTGGGAAACAGACAGTTTCCAAAAACTACAATTATAGTATGTCAGTAATATTTTGTCCAAAATGTATCTATAACTTTTAACCATTTGTAACAGCTATTCTCTGAGTTATGGATCATAACCAAAAATAAGATCGCATCATATTTCCTGAAATGACAACTGTCACCTTGTGTCAAAATACTCTTAGCAAATGAATCTATACTATCAAATATGTAAAATGGTTGAAAAACTGTACAATACAATGATTAAAACAGTTTTTCCAAAATATTAATCTATCTATATTACATTTTATTCTAAATCTCCGCTGACAGCTATCACCTTGTGTGTCACAATGAGAAAACGATGAAATACTATTAGGAATTGAGTTGCAGTACAATTACAATATGTTGAGTCGAGGTTGAGAAACGCTGACATTAAGTTTTCTTGTTTTGAAGCGTGTTATTATGATTATAAGCTGTATTATATTTGCTCAAATCACTAAGGTTGAAAAACTAAGCTCTATAATGATTCATTAAACTCTGTATCCACTCTATGAATTTGAAAAATAAGTGTACTAAATTCTATTGATTTTCAATGAATTTTACACTGTTCTGTCTTATTTATCGAAAACACCATTACTTCTTAACAATTTTTAGAAATATAATTATTTTTTGTATATAATTTTAATACTCGTTAGATATTGAAATTAATACTTTTACGAATACGAGAAATCTTTATGCAATTGGATGAAATTCATTGTTAATGAAAGGGTTTTGTTACATCTATAACATTCAAATAAAATAGATAATATATATTATTTATCACATAAGTTATAAGTAGAAAGTCCCTTAATGTGCAATAAAGTTATTATAGGTTTTACTTTTATAAAAATTTAAAAGCAGACCATAGGTCTTGGTTTATATATTTTTTCTTTGTATTTCTATTATATTCAGTTTATTTTCTTGTAGTTATTGTTGCAATAATTATTTAAAAAAATCAATGTAAGAAACTTATTATCTGTTACATCCTGATTTGTTAATTTAATGTATAATAAACTTTTGATTTGAAATGAAAAATTTGATACGAATTTTCACGTTTGTAAAGTATCACTCTGTAGATATTTTTTTTTCAATATCTGCGTATGTCAACAGATATCAAAAGGGTGTGTGCGAGGACGAAATCTGCATGATCAATGCATTGAATTTTTATGGGGGCGTCGGCCGTAACGAATTCGCGGTCCATCTGGATGAGGAGGAATCCTTGTAACCGGATATGTTTACCAGAAGCGTGTCCCTATCCCGATATCCCTGCCCATGAATAACAATGAATCGGATCCTTTCCTTATCTGAGAGCGGCGATCGCGCAAAGCCATACGAGACGAGAGCAGCCACCTCTCACCTAACTAACGGGTTTAGGATCAGAATAGGATCTGTATGTGTATATTTAAATCCGTTATCTCCTAAGATCAGGATGAATATTTAAAGCCCCCGAAACGATACACATGTTAACGCTATTCGCAACAGATGCGACGCTCTTTTTATTTTCGTTTTGTTCCGAAATTTTTCACTTTCGCTTTTGAAAGAGGGAACCATTTGATGCGGCCGTTTGTGTCCATCGCTTTTTAGTTTCGCTTAATGGAAGACGCTCTGCGGAGGGATCCCCGTAATACATGTCAATTAGGTTGCTGCGAGGGACGGTTCCGTCCCGGAGGACGTCGCGACGCTTCATTGGACGCGCCGAGTCTCTAATACGGAATAAATTGGCGTCCATCGTCCCGTCACGGCGAATCACGTTATCCTTCGGCTGGCATTTTCTCCTTTGCTCGTTATATATTATACCCCCTGTTATCTCCATCATCCTGTCAATAGCTGTAACAGAACGGAGATGGAAGTGGGAAAAAGTGGTTGGAAAGAGAAGAGAAGAAGAAAAAGTATTTTCCTCCAATTTATTTATTTTCCCCGCTGCCAAACTGTTAATGGTAAATGTAACATGTAAGCAGAAAGAGCGCAAGAAAGGGAGCCGGCTTGATGAATGCAGCCCGGGATACATTTACTGCAGATTTGAGCAGAGAGTGTGCGGTCGTTAGCCTAAGTAACGCGGGAATTAGGAGGGTTTCTTTCAACGGCCACCGGAAACAATACATATACGCATCCATCTTCCGGAACCGAAACCGCACACACCGCACCGCACCGCACAACACTCCACCCTCTTTCGGTGGGGTGGAGAGGTTTTTACTGCCATACATCAACCGCCGTCGACTTATCTTCCCCACGGCGCTAACAAAAGAACTTAACTTTCACTCCTCTATTTTATATCCACCTCCACCCTCTGAAAGCGAACCTTAATCCTTTTCCTCCGAAACCACGGCAAACATTCAAATGTAAATAATATACACGACCTTTTCAAATTCAGATCCTGTGTTTATTCCAGAATATAAACCAGACCTCTCACTTACCATTTCCCACTTTACTTTTTTTTCACCCTTATAAATTCTTTATTTTTCAAACCATCAATTCTTAGTTTAACCAATATATAACACAATTCTTGTAAATATTTCCTCATTTTCCTATTTACAAACCAGTTTAAGTAAAAGGAAATAGGGTTAGTCATCAGTAAAGAGTGAATCATAATTGTTTTACTTCACTTATTGAACTTAATTCTAATAAACGTATAGACTTTTCAGACTTTCTACATTAATTTATAGTATTTATAATACATTTCCCATTAATACTTTGAGGTCCCATTTATAATAATTATGAATATATATGAGAATCCAACAGTAGAATTTAGATATCTGTATGAAAATTTAAGAAAATGGAAATACAAACTATGTGAAATACATTAAATGTTTCATTTACAATAATTATTAGTATTGATGAGAATCCAACAATAGAATTTATATATCAGTAGGAAATTTAAAGAAAATGGAAATACAAACTATGTGAAATACATTAAAGGTTCCATTTATAATCATTATTAGTATTGATGAGAATCCAATAATAGAATTTAGATATCTGTATGAAAATTTAAGGAAATGGAAATACAAACTATGTAAAATACATTAAAGGTTCCATTTATAATAATTATTAGTATTGATGAGAATCCAACAGTAGAATTTAGATATCGGTATGAAAATGTAAGAAAATGGAAATACAAACTATGTAAATTAAAGGTTTCATTTACAATAATTATTAGCATTGATGAGAATCCAACAGTAGAATTTAGATATCTGTAAGAAAATTTGGAAAATGGAGATTCAAACCAAAGAAACCTTCCCAAGATTTGATAGCTATATTTTGTCTTATTTGCTTAAGCTTATTGTTTTTTTTTTCAAATTTTTCTTTATTGTATAGAAATATATTGTTCAAATAAATGAGAATAATTGTAATGGAAAGGACACAAAATATAAAAATTTGTAATAACGTCCACCTTCTATTACAACATGATTTAATATGAATATAATCGATACATACAAATCATGAAATTAATCGGCCCATGTACCAAGAGCTACATAAAATCATTATTTAATGGAGAGTGAGCAAAGCCAACAAAGATCGATCGACGGTGACGTTTTTGGGCTGAACCCGAAGCTTTCTGCTATTTTTTATTTCCTTTGGCTTCTTTCTTTCTCTTTTCAGTACACTTCCGCAAATGCATGTTCGATTTGGTGATCGGTTCGTTAAATCCGAGCAACAAGAAAACCGAACTCTCCCCATCCCAAGGCGACCAGGGAGACTCTCTTTTCCGTATAGATGGAATGCAAACTGCATAATAAAGTATGAATGCGGACGTTTCGAAATGTTAGCCAAAAGCGCATTGGGGTGGACACGGAAACTGTCCCCGGCCGCCGCCCGCCGACGACGACGACGTCGCAAAGAGGGCCCAATTTGTCCACATGAATAATGTCAAAGCGATTTGCTCGGCCACTAAAAGCCCTATCAGTGACGCATACATATACATACATACAAACAACGAATGCCTCATCTGAAACACACACTCAAATGAACAGCAATTTTTATCTGAATTACCCTCGGACTTTGATTTTTTTATATATATATGACTTTCATGAACATTTATTACCGGAAATACAAACGGACTACACATCGAGAACTTGTAGTTGAAATATCATATTTCTTAAATTAATGTTACGAAACTATTCTGGCACCTTTTCAGTCCTTATCAGCCTCGCTACTTTTATTGCTAACCGGTAAATGTCGGAAAAATCGACTTGAACCAGCACCTTTTGCACCAATTTTTTCAATTTTAACGTTTCTCTTTATTGTGCCTATAAACTATGAACTTGAAAATAGATTAAGAACTAGGTGGTTATCAATAACAATAGCAAAGGAATTGGTAACAAAATCATAACAAAAGAAGATCGACATGTGTTGGTGTATTGTTTTGTGGTTACTTTTAAAAACAAAACTAATTATCTGTATTAGTGATAGCATGTTAGTTTTTTGACGTGTCAGAAAGTATGAAACTTCAAACAATATCAGAATAATCAACTAATTTAAAGAAAAATCACCATTTTCTCATTGAAAAATCTTCTATTGAAAGCTTTAAACGTAACATAATAATATATTATTTCAATAATTACCTTTTTCTATAATAATTATGTTGTTTTTTTTATCTTCGATATACTAATTAAGAATTATATCAGTTTTATATTATTACTTTCTTCTAACCAAAACTCATAATCTATCATTTCATCTTATAGAGGTGATAACAAATCTCTTGCACGCAAGTAATTCCCTTACACGTTACGTGAAACTATTTTGTACTACACGCAATGAAGTGTACAAGGCACAAGGAATTAACAAATCATTAACAAGTTATTAACAAATCGCTTTACAAAACCCTTTCAATAATCATATCGAATAATTAACAAGTTTCTAATAATTGATAGTCTAAATAAATAATGGAATATATTATAATTGTTTCTAATTGCTTTGACTATAAAAATCTTACATGTTACAAATATTTCAATTGTTTTCATTCTTTTAATATATATTTTTATTTATGCGTTTTTTTTTCTTTTTACAAAAAGTTGTAAACACCTCGATTTTTCGTTGAAATTAACATTTGTAATTAAATCAATATATTTGTTTCAAATTATTTCTTGCTATATGTTTAAATAAAAATGTCTGCAGATGTAAATTGAACTTACATTCTTTGTATAATTAAAATCTTATTAAAACTAATTACTAAATAGGTAAATATATCTTCTAGCAATAAAGCTTTATCATCCATGAACCTTAAATGTATAATACAATGGTATCTCGATATACGAGTGTCCTAATATACGAGTGTTTTGAGATACGAGCAAGCGATACTTTGCTTTGAGATGAGAGCAAGATTTGAGATACTACACACTACAACGCTGCACACGCACCAACAGTTTCTTTGAGACACACCAATTGCTTTGAGATGCGAGCAAGATTTGAGATACGAGGATTCGCACACTACACCGCTGCACACGACACCAATAGTTTATCCCACATCAGACTAGACTTCAATCTGTGTGCTTGTTTCTCTCATTTTCGGCGCATTTTTGATAAGTTGAGTTCGCTTTTTTTGCTTTCTGTACATTTACAAAAAAATGCTTTGAGATACGAGCAATTTGATATACGAGCAACTAATTAAACTCGAGGTATCACTGTATTCTAAATCTACATCTGTTATTGATATTTTTTATATAAATTTACTTATTATTTACTTGTTCTATAAAAAGTGTCTAGTTTATATTTAATTACTATATAGTATATTCAATTGTATAACCCGAAATTTGTTACTCTTTTTTTTTGTAGAAGCACTATAGCATTGAAATACGGCTGAATGCGAACGGCGCCTTTAGAGAATCAGAGCCGTGAAAGGGACTTAAAGTAAATATCGCGTTTGGTCGTGAAAGGAAGAGATGTATAAATTACATGCGTGTGCAGTCGACCTCCCCCTTTTTGCCCCGGCGCATACATTTTCTTCTTTTTCCGGTGATTCTTAATATATATGGGCTCCTTTTATTACCGGCTCCGTCCTCTGTTCTGCGTATGCATGTATACTTACTCCAGGCACTACACAACACTTCCATCCTGGCACGAGGACTAAAAAGGAGCAGCCGAAAACCGTGTGCACACTCCTCCCGCATGCACACTTAATGCCAACAATGGGCATAAATTGAGAATTATCATTTTCGTGCCAGGATTTAAGCGAGGAAAGAGCATCAGCTCATTTGAATAATACACCCCACTTGCGCTCACTAAACCTTAATCCTTAATCATTCTTATTGTACTTTATTATTTACAATGTACTTAAAACAACGTATATCATTTACATTTTCATAAATTACGTTTTTCAATTCATTAAAAACAAATATATTCTAACAAGAAACGACAATTTCTTCATTTAAACTTGAAAAGTTAATTAAAGCAATTAAAGAAATTACAATTATCGTAGTGTGTACATTTATTAAAGAATAATGAACTTCAAACAATACCCCAACGTGTATCATTTATTTTTTCATAAAATAACTTATTTTTTTAGAGTAAAATATTAAATTATCTCAAAAAAAAAACAAGATTCTAACACAAAAACATGATAGTAGAATTATTTTTATGAAGTTACAATAATTTCATTTCATAAGTTATGACATTATTATCATAACATGCGACTTTCCATCAATTTGTTTATCATCCAATAGAAATGCAGCAATAATTTGTATAGTGTGTACATAAAAATTTAAAATATAGACAAATGATTTCTTTGCAATTTTAGTTCTATTTACTTTTATGCGGTTTTAAAACCCCAATTAGCGCAATTTTTAACAGTTTGTTACAATTATGGAACCGCACTATACGAGGTATTATTGATTCACATACAAGAATATGAACTAAGACAAATTAATTTGGATTGAGGAATTCAAAGAAATACATAAATATTTTACAATTAAAAGTAACAAACTTTGTTTAATAGTGAATTCATTGATGTAACTATGTTTTATTGATGTTCATTTAATTATATTTAAATAAATGATTAAGTATACCGTTGATGATAAAAAGATTATGTTAATGCGGTATTGTCATTAAATATGTTTCGGCGTTTGTTGAGTATCGTAATAAATGTATTTATGTACATTCAGCATGAATATTTCATGGGGTGCATTGTGTGGAGGTGAAACACAGAAAAGCGGGGGTCCTACTTTTTCTCTCTCCTATATATGTTGTATTATGTAACGATATAGTGGTAATAAATCTGAAATCGCTGACCGGAGGCCGTGTCCCTATTTATATGCCCATATAAATACATAAAGATATTATTGTTACGCGGTTTTCATCGCGTGGACGGACATAGCCGGAGCAGGGAATGATCAATCACAGCATTTATTAGTGTCCGTTGTGGCCCTCGGTCAAATCAGCGAAGCGGACAGTGAAAATAAAATGGGACGAAGCATTTTTGGGGATGAGCGACGGAGTCTCCGAAAACGGCAAAAGAGGAGAGAATCAGATAAAAATAACAAGAGCAGACAAATTGGTAATAAAAGTGTCGTCCTGCCGTAGTGCGGAGTTTATCTATGTATTAGATGAGGGGGAGTCTGTCTCCCTCTCTCTCGTTCTCATTCTTTTTCACCCCGTTTTAGTTGGTCGGATCGCAGCCACCCCAATTTCGTGGGGTGTGCTAATACACAGCTAATAATGCTATGTTAACACTTCCGGTCCAGTGAATGCGGCGAAAGGGGAATCCACTGGAAATAACATCCATCGGGTGGTGATGGTGATGGTGGTGAGTTCATTTATTAAAGAATTATGGACTTATATTATGTGTTTTACGCTTATTAGCCCATCCACTATGTTAATGAATGCCGTTAAGTGCCTTTGATAATAAATTTTACTTTGTCTGCGAGCGCCATTCCGTGGCCAGCGTTCAAATCGCATTTACGGATCATTCCTCTTCGCAGTTTCTTTTCATTTATTCCGAGCCACATACTCCATAGACTAATGGAAATAAATGATGGAATTCGAGGGAATATGGGACAATAACAAGAGACCAATATTTCTTCGCTCTATCTTTGTTTTCATACAATATAGATAGATACTCCAGCATTACAGTTAATGTACCGAATTATTGTTCGTTTCAAAATAAGTATCATCAATTATCAACAATAAAACAAATAATTAAAAGAATTACAAAAAAAAATATAAGACAATCCAATTGTTTAACTACTTCCAAATGACTGTAAACTTGAAAATAAACATCAACAATCACCATCATTAAAAGATATTCAAACAAATAATTGAAGTAATTAGAAATAATCACAAAAATAATAGTATTTGTTTTGTGTAGAATCTTCACAATTGTAATTATAGCACTAAATTGAACACAATTCTGGACATTAAATTCAAATTCATCAAAATATAACTGATTTGTTTACTTAATATAACGCTCCTCTCTGAAGAAGAAAAGCTGAACATAAAAAGAACATAGCTAAACCAGAACTTGTACAAAACAGGAACAATCAGAAGACGAAAAGAAATATGTTTTTCGAAGAAATCAATAATCTATATAAAAATGATGACCTGCAATAAACTCTTCTGTACTTTCGCTGTTCTGTATTCACTTATTCTTAGTTTTCTTATCAGCAAAGTTAACAATCAATTACGTTAAAGAAAATATTAGAGTAGAAAGACCTATGGTCAATAGCGCTTTGCAACAATCGTTCTTTTTCATGTACTTGTAATTATTATTGGAATAAATATTGTTATTATTATAATTGTATTATTTTTATAATTGAATAAATTGAGTCAATGAAAAGCAGGTGTGATATTAATTTCGAAAGCTTGTAACAAGGCTAAAATGGATTAATTATCTATAATTAATAACTAATTAATATGAAATAACACTTCCTTATGGCTATATGAACAATACAATTTCTGAAGGATAGCAAAACAAATTTTAATTCTTAACTGCAGTGCCATTTTTACATATTTATACAAAAATATACTAATAAAACAACTGCTACATCTGTCATAAAGGGCTACAGTATTTCCACCCTAAACAATATTAGAATATAGTTTCAAGTTTAAGCTTCGAGAGAAATTCTTGTTTCTTGCATTGGTGCTCCCTCTTTTATTCGTTGGATGAAATACGAGTAAAGATTTAAATGGTTTTTGAATTATATCAATTTAGTTTTATAATGATTATTTTGTTAAATTGTTCAATTAAATGTTTTAATTAATTAATTATTAACTTTTTTATGTAAAATTGTGCTTCGATTTTTATTATGTTTACGTTTAAAGCTTCGATTTTGATACAAATATAAGTAAAATTATGTAAATTTTGTAATAGATTATTTAACATATTTTATAAAAATATTGTACATTGTGTGAGAAAAGTTGCAAACTGTAATACTTCACAGCATACTTCATTCGTATTGATTGCCCTACGTAGTAGTCTGTGACGTGTCTGTTCTGAATATTTCCCGTAATAAGTATAGAAATATGGATAAATTAAGTATATTCAGTGCAATTTTCCTCATTTCCGTATTGGGATTCACCAACGGTCTCTATTTCCACATTGGAGAAACGGAGAGGAAATGTTTCATCGAAGAAATCCCGGATGAAACAAACGTCATAGGTAAAAGATACAGACAGGTTTACGGGGAAGCTGTTATTTAACTGAAACATTTATTGTGTACAGTAAATTATAAAGTGGAGCTCTATGATCCACGAAGCGGTGGCTTCATGCCCTCCTCTCCAGGAATCGGTATGCATGTTGAGGTTAGGGATCCTGATGACAAAATAATCTTGTCGAGAGTGTACAGCTCGGAAGGAAGGATCTCATTCACATCCCATACACCCGGGGAACATGTAATTTGCATGTACTCGAATAGCACCGCCTGGTTCAGTGGATCTCAGCTGCGTGTCCACTTGGACATCCAAGTAGGTGAACATGCAGTCAACTACGGTGATGTAGTACAAAAGGAGAAGCTGTCGGAATTACAATTGAGGATCAGGCAACTTTTAGATCAAGTCGAGCAAATCACCAAGGAACAAAACTATCAGAGAGTAAATTTCAGTATATAATTGAAATGGAATACATTTATAAGTAATAAATAATTTCAGTATCGTGAGGAGAGGTTCCGCCAGACCAGCGAAAGCACCAACTCTCGCGTCCTTTGGTGGTCGGTCGCCCAAACTGTTGTTCTCGTGGTGATGGGAGCCTGGCAAATGAAGCATTTAAAGAGCTTCTTTGAAGCCAAGAAATTAGTTTAAACTCTTCATAGTTCACCATCCTCAGTTGAAAACTATTTATCATTTTTTTAACTAAATCTACATGATTAAAATAAAGTCTTTGTTTTCGTACATCCGCAACTCGTTCTTATGCGAATCCCATGCATTTATTCAAGTAATTGCTGAAGTTCTGTCTGTTTGGTTTTGGGTATTTCCTTAGGGATTTGAGATTCTTGTCGAGAGTTTCAACGAGTTCGTTGCACGTGCAGAAGTAGAGATACTCGTCTGACTGCAGTTGCTCTGCTAGTTCTGCTTGATGATTATCCATTAGATCTTCGTTTACGACGACGATTAACGGTTTTCCTGTATGCAGTACCTCCAGGCAGGTTCCAGCTCCTGCATGGCTTATAACCAAATCGCTTTTGGTTACTTCGCTAAGAAAGTCTTCAAAGAACGGTGTGTACTTCAGCTTCAACACTTGGTGTTCTTTCTGCTCGTATTTCCCAGTGCCTACTTGAAATTGGATTTCCTTAAAACCCATATTAGAGAGCTTGTAGAGAACCTCATCCTGTTGTATTGTTTCTATTAGCTTGCTGAACTCAGTCGTGCCTACTGTGACAAAGAGGCGTTTCTAAAATATTAAGAAGAAAAATATTTAGTAAATAAGTAAAATATAAATACATTAATTAAACAACTAATGAAAATGAGTCTTAAGGATTCTATTGGATGCGAAAGGCGGAGCCTTATAAAGATTTACGAAAATGGAAGTGTATATTTGGTTGCATATGTATGAAACCAACCCCCAAATGTAAATAAATATGTTTATCTTTAATTACAACGTAAATGTGATAAACATTTTTCATTCAGAACTAAATAAATCTCACGGACTAATTGATTGCATGCCAATTGATAATAGGATCTACTAAGTGATCGTTTGCAAAGGTCGTGGATACAAGAGTTTTTTTTAATTGTGGCGAACCTGAGATTTGCAGACTTTAACAACTAACCTTTAAATGAATCTACAACCGTGAGAGTTTGCATGCTCCTCAGCTGGTATTCTAAGTGTTGGGTGCTTCTAATACGTGTACAGGTGAATAAATACCTCTTTATAGTCCATAGTTCTTTGAGTTCGGAAGAAGGTCCAGTCCAGAATCGGCAACAGTGTTAGGATCTGCGTATCTCGAATCGTTGGAATTCCAAGATGGCGTCCGGCTAGGGCTTTGACGCAACAACGCAAGACGTACGAATACAGTTCGTTAATCTGTTCAGTGTAAATAATAAATAAGAAAATTGATAAAGACAAGATGGGTTCGTCGAGGCACCGGGATAGAAGCAAAGACAGGGATCGGGATAAGGATAAGTATAGAGACAAGGACCGGGATAGGCGAGAGAAGCGGAGGAGCAGAGATCGGGATCGAGACAGGGATAGGGAACGTGACAGGGATCGCGGTCGGGAGAGACACCGGGAGAAGGACAGGGAGGCCGAGAAGGACACGAGGAGGGAACGCGAAAAGCGCAGCAGGAGCAGGAGTCGTGGAAGGGCCCAGACCAGCAAGGAGAAGACTCCTCCGAAGCCGGACGGAGAAAAACTGCTGGCCGAGACCCTAGCCACGATTGCTGCTACAAGGAATTTCGCATCCCTTGTCACTCAGAAGAGCGAAGAACCTATATGCACTGAAGGTATGTTAAAATATGAACGAAGAAAATCAGGGAAATTCATCTTTTTAGTTACGTTTCGCACTGCCGATTGTTGCAATTTAGTATTGACTCGCTTGTAGGCGTCTTGCATAAAATTGTGCTAATGGCTAGTAATCGCAAATATTGCTTTTACATAGATCAACAATTATTTATTAAACTAATTTACGAATCGAATCTATTTCATGCCAGTTAAAAAAAATCATTAAACACTAATTATTTAAAATTAATTAATTATTCATCAAGAAACTTTGATTACAACGCTTAACAAAAGTAGCATGTTTTCTGCCAGCTGTTGCATTTCCTTTATTAATGCTAATTATAAACCAGAAATTGTTAATTTACACATTCTGTGTGCTAATTATTAACTTATATATACAGTAAACTTCTGACTTGATATAAGAATTAATGTTTTATATTTTTAAACTTAAAAACTTAAGGTTACTTTTTTAAATTGTGTCTATTTACTAAAGTAGTTAAAATACTTAGAACAAAGGTAAATAATTGATTGCGCATTTATTAGAAGTGAAAACTTACCTTCAAGAACAAAACATTTATGAGACTAAAATCTTACTTATTTCATGTCATTTCTTATTTATCATTTGTGTTAACAAAGCAAATATTGAAAGAATAAAGTGCAGACGATAATACATTTCTTACAATGCTCATTGATTACGATTTATTCATACGTGTTTACAATGGGAGTGAATGTTACATTTAACTTATTTTGAATCAATGAATTTCTGTTGCCAAGAATCTAAGGCCTTTTTGACTTATGAATATTCCAATTAACTTATTTTACGGATACTAAACATTTGTTGTCCAAAGAATTAAGAAATCTTTTATGGATGTTTATTGACTTTAGCAAACTTCCTGTTGTTTTCTGTTCTTGAAGTCTTCTTATCATTTTTATGCCTTTGGCTGATTCAGCACTAGTGATTAAATAATATAAATTTAACTTATTTTTGCCACAGTTATTAGTTATTGTAGGAAAAATAAACATTAATTGAAGACCCAGAAATCGTCTTATCATTTTTATGCCTTTTGCAGATTATGTACTTGTACTTGGAAAAAAAATAAGTATTAATAGTTGAGAAAACTTTGAAATAGTTTAATTAAATTTTAATATAAAGTTTATACATGATTTGCAGAACAAGAAGATGCAAGACAGAGACGTAAGAAATCCAGATGGGGAGGAAGCGAACACGAGAAGATTTTCATTCCCGGAATGCCAACAATCCTTCCCAGCAATCTCAACAAAGACCAGGAGGCAGCATATCTACGTAAGTACCTGTCGCTAGTTTTTTCTTGCTCCCCGCATTGTTGTTACACGTACAAAATAAAAGGTATTTTCAAATTTTGTGTGGGTAAGTAATTGTTACGAAGTGAAAGATATAAGTTTTAACGGATTGTTGTACGTTTCGCGTCGTAAGTGCGCGCCAATGAATGTTTACTAATGGAGATGATTTTATTTTTAGAAAGGTGGCGAAACCAAAGTAAACAAATTCACAAAAAAAAAGTACCGAACGCATCGGAGGTTTTCAAACGTTACCTATTATTTTGTTCTTTTGGTCATAAACTGAGGTCATTGGTTTATTTGTATACATAATTTTGCTATTGCGAGACATTTTCTAACTGTTGGGCTTTTGCCCTTCTCTAACCCGCTTCATTACAGTTCAACTGCAGATTGAAGAAGTCAGTCGTAAACTACGCTCGGGAGATCTAGGAATAGCGGCCAATCCCGAAGAAAGGTGCAACTTCTACTACTACTACTACTTCCTCTACATGCGCTCAATCCTTCCAGCCAGCCACGAGTGCAGCCCCCCCTCAGAGAGCTACAACAGTGGTTTGGCATCGACACTGATCAAAAAACAGTCTAATATACCCTATTTATTTATTTTTCATAATTTTTATTACACTCTTTAATTTTCGATATGGATAGAAAAAGATCAGAAATTTCAATTGCGACAGAAAATATTCAAAGTTCAGTTCCATATTTAAGAACGATGATCTGACGACAGCGAATTCTTAAATATCGAAATCGCAATACTCGGCCAAGGAATACAATGCATTGAAAAAGAAGTGTATTAAGTCCTTGTTTGCACCTTGTTTCCAAATGCAGCAACTTCCTTGTTCTTGGCAAATACATAAGACGCGCACATGAGATTGCTGCGTTATATGTGAGCCTTGGCGAACAAACAAAAAAAGACAACTTGTTTCCTGTGATCACTAAATCTAATTCTATTCTCTTTTTAGCTTTTGGATAATATGACACACAAATTAATGAACACATTTTTTGCAGCAAATTAATAATCGTTTAAAACAAATTTCTTTTTGTAGCGACATAATCAATTTTTATTACCATCATTTAAGAGATAATATGATTATTTTCTTCCCATATATATATATATAATTAGCTTATTTTCATTATGCAGGGTTTATCGACAAATAATACACAAGAAACAATATTTACCGCTTACTGTTTATATAATATTGTTTCTCTATAATTCTAATTCAGACAATTTCTCCTAATAATTATTTTTAATTTATTTGTTTAATTTTGTTTGAGAGTGAGTTGTGCGAATGCGACGATGCACGAATGTGTTGAGCAAATGAACAATTATTAGTTATTGGACTGAGCATTCACGTATTCCTACAAATTTAGCAGCATTTTATCATTTTGCGTAAAATGATGCGAAGGCCGTAGGAAGGCGGGTGGCGGTTCAGCTTTGTAATTTTGGTATGTTGCTTTTCTGTTGCACAGATCCCCATCACCTGAGCCCATCTACAGCAGCGATGGCAAGAGGCTGAATACCAGGGAGTTCAGGACGCGCCGCCGCCTGGAAGAGGATCGTCACAATCTGGTCATCAAAATGCAGTCTATTAATCCAGATTTTAAGCCGCCCGTTGACTACAAGTATTTTGAACATTAACTAATACAAGTTTTCGGATCTTAACCAATTTTGTTGCAGACCTCCAGTTATTAGAGTAAGCGATAAAGTGATGATTCCGCAAGAGGAACATCCTGAAATAAATTTCGTTGGTTTGTTGATTGGTCCCAGAGGAAACACGTTGAAGAGTAAGTTAACATTCTTACACTTTAAATGCAATAAGTGATCACTTCCATTTTTTTTGTAGCAATGGAAAAGGAAACTGGTGCCAAAATAATAATTCGTGGCAAAGGGAGTGTGAAAGAAGGCAAGGTTGGTCGCAAGGATGGTCAACCATTACCTGGCGAAGATGAGCCATTGCATGCTTACATTACTGCTACGAATCCTGAGCACGTGAAAAAAGCAGTTGAAAGAGTAAGTTTACAATTGCATGAACTCTTACAACTTACTGATTGTTTCTGGTTTTAGATTAAAGAGATAATTAGACAAGGCGTAGAAGTTCCAGAAAACCAAAACGATTTGAGGCGAATGCAGCTGAGGGAATTGGCTCAATTGAATGGAACGTTGAGAGAGAACGATGGAATGCGCTGCAACAATTGCGGTGCCAGTGATCACAAGTCCTGGCTGGTACATTTATACACAAATCTTTTTTCCATATATAAACATTGCATTTCAGTGTCCTGATAAACCGAATGTTACGAATAACATAGTGTGCTCCAGTTGTGGAGCCGCTGGACATATTGCTAGGGATTGCAGACAGAAGAGACCCGGCTTGGGTGGACCGCAAGCAGCTGGCGATAAAGCCAAGATTGACGAAGAGTACATGTCCTTGATGGCTGAATTGGGCGAAGGACCACCTCCGGACTTTGTGCGAAATGGATCAAATTCGTCCGGATCGTCCAACAGCCGGAAGAACACCGTGAACATGTTCGATCCACAAACGGCGCCACGGCAGCTGATGCCGCCTCCACTGGCGAATCCTCCGATGATGCCAGCCATGCCCGGTAATTTCTATAATAGTTAGTACTCAGCTAAATACGGTTTCATACTGTCTTCATTTATATTTCAAAAGTCATATTGTATACTAACTGATATTTTTGTAGGTATGCCACCTCCTTGGCAGAATTCCAATATGGGATGGCAACCGGGACCACCGGGTGTTATGCCTCCACCTCCGCCACCCGGTGCATCCAGCCCCCCGCAGATGATGCCGTGGATGAACAATGCACAACCACCACCTCCCGGAGCTGGCTCTAACGGCGGCAATCTCATAGCGTCCAGCGCCATGGGATGGCCAGCGCCGTTCCCGTGGCCTCCAGGTTCTTGTCCTCCTCCACCGCCTCCGGGCATCGACATGACCAGCCTTCTGAGCGCTCCACCTCCACCACCACCTTCGTCAACTTAGTTAAATACATTTATATTGAGACGTTAGAATATTAAGTCAACAGCATGTTTAATTTACGTAAGTTATTAAGAATATATGTAAGTATGGCAAATAAAATATGATACAGTTGTGTACTCCTATCGCTTGCATTTGTATGAAAGAAGTATGTAAATAATAATACTATAATTATGTATATTTTGTTTTGATAAGCGAAATATAAACGAAGGAGAATTGAAGTTGTTTCTTAAAATTTCTAACTTTTGCGTTGATGCTGTTCTCATCATTACATTAATGATGAACGGTATTTGATATTTATAGCTTTGTAGCGTAGGACTGTTAATATGTAGAAAATACTTTTTAAGTAAATGTACTTTTTACTTGACCTTCTTAAACTTTATATACAAATTCAACAAAAGTGGATAATTCTACAGAATAAAAAGTATAAAAATCAATGTCCGTACTATTTTCTATAAATTCCTGTTATTCTAAAAATGCAACATCTTTAATATTAACTATTTGTGTCTTTTGAATGTAATGTTCACAAAAAAGATCAACTTGTGAAAAAATCTGCTAAAATAGTTTTTTTTTAAATTAATTTGTTTAAATTTATTTAAGGGTGTTGTTTAAAAATATAAATATTGAGCGGAAAAAGCTTGTACTTCAGAAGCAAAATTTGATCCTTTACTTTCCAATGTTGATAATACAACATTATAATATGTAAGGTGACTCGATAACTCAAAACACGTCAGGTCAGAACAGTTAATGACAGAACATGTGGGGTCTAATGACGTTTATACAGTCAGTTGACAATAGAGCTTTCCGCAAAACACGCTAACTTCAGTATTCTCCTTATGGTATTTCCCTATTCAATTTAATGAGGAAACCTAAATTATGAGTAAGTAATTAAACAAGATATTGTTACAACATGATAGAAACATTATGGATTGCGGGAAAATAAAGAAAAACCAAGAATTTAATAGATTGCAAGTTTTTAAATTTCATAAATAATAAACAATATATCTTTTTTTTCTTCATATATATAAATAACAGTATCAATGCAAACAAATAAATATTTAATATAAATACAAGACACGAGACAATATTTACAAAAGTTTTAATTTTGTAGTTAAAAAAAAACGAACAAAATCGAAAGGGCGGGTAGCTCTAAACTAGTACGAAAATCACAAATATACCGATTTTTTTTCCATAATTTATATATATATATATTTTTTTGTAATTTTTTTCCATATTTTTCCTGAAATGTGGGGGGCTGGCGCGTCGCAATTGAAACAATAAATGAATGAATGAGTGAAACGTGGACATAATAAATTAAAACTTTTGCATTATAAGTGAATGATGAAAAAATTTAAGCTAAAATCACCGGCGAAATTTTACATTACATGAGCGTGTCGTGTTTACAACAAAACGAAAAAGAAAAACGAAAGATAGAAGGTGAAGAAATAGCGATAGAAAGAAAATGTTGACTATAAGTTATTTTAAAAAAGATTGAAAGAAAACTTTGTAATAAATAAATGAATGCAGCGTTTGAAACTTGGAGGGGGGGAAAATGAAAGATCCACACGGACAGATTAAAAAAAAAAATGAATGAAATCATAATCTCGTTGGAGGGGGGCGTTTCGGCAGCGGCTAATTAAAATTTATAAAAACTTGCGGCCGTCCCCAACTTTTTATAACAGATTAAGAGCGCCTCCCTCGGCCCCGCCCCTTTCCTTCAATTGTTTGTTTTTAACGTGGACTAGTTTTAAAGAGATCAAATAGACAAGAGTGCTATGGTCGACTGGTGTGAAATTTGTACAAAAATAAATAAATAAATAAATACAGTGTACGAATCTTGTTGCATAAAATGTTCGATATAGATATTAATAATATAAATCAAACGAACGAGTGAAAACAAAAAAAAAATGTAATAAATAAATAAATAAGAAATAAATACAACGATTCGCTCACGGGACAGTTTAAATTTCAACTTTAACTTAAACTAATTAACAACTATATTTTTCTCAAGCTACAGAAAAAAATGTGCTTCTTAATTAAATGTAAATTAAATATATCTATATAGCGCGCCAAATACATTAGTTTTGCATCTTTCGAATGCTCTTTAATGTGCATAAATTTCATCGAAATTTACATCTCCTTCGTAATATTTTTGTTCTGCTTCTGAAATGAATTTTACTTGCTTAGCGAATGCTATTCCAATGGTTTTAATTTTATTTTTCGCAATTGAAACGATTGTCAATGTTGGCTATTTGTTATATCATATCTTGCTTTTAGATATTCTCATTGAAATGTCTTTCGCGCGCCAAAATTTAAATTGCCCAACCAGCGAACACGACGAAAACAAACAGATTAACAACGATTATTACCTTATTCTAAATGAAACGATTAACACTTATATGTGGGGGGAGAGTAAGACACTGTGTGTGTGCGTGCGTGCGTGTGACACAGATATTTTCGGGTGTACGACGAAATTCGAAGATGTTCACGAATTGCGTTTTGGAAACGGTTTATTGTTTACCATTTTTCCCTGAAAGGGCTCATCGTGGAACTGGATGAGGTGGAGCTCTTGCGTTCGGCACCGGGAGCCGCGGAGAATGGATTGGCTCGTTTGTTCAATTCTATGGAAAGCGAAAGAAATGTTGATTCCCAATAGAATAAGATAGTTAAAATGATTTGTATTGGACTTGTTGGAAAGAAATACTGCTTGTATCTAACTGTTGATATCCTTGAACACCATTCTAAGGCGTCTCAATATAAATATCGAACGAAATAATAGTATAAAACATAATCGTTTCAGAACACTATAATACTTCAAAATTAGTTATTTTAATACATAATGTACTATATTGGAGACAGTGATGGCGAACCTTTTGAGTTCTGTATTAAAAATCTGAAGAGTATCAGATGCCAATATCATTAATTTTGTGATATTTGCTAGTCTGGTTCATAGTATAAGACTGTTCGGATACGATACCTGTCATCCAAAATGTCTTCAATTTTGTCAGAAGTGTCATAGGTTCACCATCACTGATTGTTCATTGAATTACCTGAGATGGCGAGGAGCATTTTGCGTCTGGCACCGAACGCCGTTACTCCGATCTCGATTAGATCCTTGTCGCTGATGGATGAGAAAGTGGTCAGGTCGATCTCGTGCGACGTGAAGAGTCCAATGTACTTCTCCAGAGCCAACGACGTGAGCAGTGTCTCCAGATCCGGCCACTTTGTCGTCGTGATACGGCTGATCACGTTGGCAGGAGTTTGGTCGAGGAAGTTGCTCGTGTTGAGGTTGGTGCTGGAGGTGGACGGCATCGAGAAGTCCTTCGAGTTCGGCGATTTCCACACATCGTCGTCTTTGTTATTCTGGTCCTGTTTCTCGGGTAGCAAAGCGGGACTGGTGTGGCTGATCCCGTAGCCGGCCCAGGCGCCCGTAGGATAGCGAAAGTTTTGACCTGTAGGCTGCGATTGCATCGCCTTGTAACCGGCCAAACGCTTCTGCTCGTACCCATCAAACTCGCACTTGTCCAACGGCGAATCCGGATAAGATCTGATGTTGGTGTTCCTTGGACTGGACAGTGGACTGCCGATAGGGCTAGCGCTGGAGATTGATGAGTAAGTGCTGTACTCGCGCGATTGCTCTAAACTGCTCGTGGATAGTTGGCCGAGGGATTGGTAACCGCTGCTGCTCATGGATTGCTGCATAGTGTTCCCATTGTACATGAACTGAGGCTGTTGATTGACCATGGTCACGAACGGAGGTTGAGGCTTCGAAAAGGAAGTCGATGGATAGTGCCAGGTGGGCGATATCAGGGGGGATAGCATTGGTGAGAGAACGTTCGGATTCATCGGAGTTGGGGTCGGAAGGTCTTGAGGCGTGCTGCTCGGCTGAGAAGGAATTTGATAATTGGATGGAATGTCTGCAACTATGGATCTTTCGTTGACACCTAATATATCGTTCCTAGCCTTGTAGATATTACCTAATTCAAAGAAAGAAAGATAAATTACCACATCGATGATGCGTTATGTTTACTGTATTTACTTGCAGAACGTTCGGTGCCCTTAATAATACAAGCCATTGTATTCTGCTTAACCTTAAGTCGGATGTTGATAACCACATCATAGGTGTTCTGCAACTCGGTGATCTCTTCTGGTCTTAAAGGTGTCTTATTTTCGGGCAAATCAAACATCAACAACAGCGGTAAAGATCCCTAAAATTTTGATCCATTATTAAGCTGGTTTTAAATAAATGTATTAATTGGCGTACAATGAGCATCTGCCTGGCAGCGTATACGCTGTGAATGTTACCAGTGATGGTTACATTGCTCTTCTTCAAGCAGGGAATGTTTGGATCTTCGGCATCGG
Organism: Nicrophorus orbicollis; assembly: GCA_018845635.1. Taxonomy (NCBI): domain Eukaryota; kingdom Metazoa; phylum Arthropoda; class Insecta; order Coleoptera; family Silphidae; genus Nicrophorus; species Nicrophorus orbicollis. Next base: position 54,074 of record JAFMTC010000485.1, read on the forward strand.
GGAACATTATTTGAGCGCCAGTAGCCCGGATGATCTCCTTCACATTTCCATGGTTTTTGCCGCTGACCATTTGATGGTGCTGCGGTGATATCTCCATGGACATCTGTATGGGTATCTGATTCGAAAGATTCTCGCAAAGGTACTCCACCAAAGTCATGGTGGCCTTCTTCACCTGCTTGATCTCCCATTCGACGCCCTTGACCAGGACTAGGGTGGCGTGCAGTTTCGGTCTCGTTCGGAACATCACCTGGACGTTGTACTGTTCTTGCAATTTCACGATGTACGGACACGTGGCATCGACGTTCTGAGACATGATCGGAAGTTCGAAACCGAAGCGCACCGGTGTCTTCTGACGGACGCGACTTCGGGCCAACTCCACGCCTTGGATGTCGCCGGCGATGGACACTTGGTTGGATTTCTCGATTGGATTCGAGCGGTTCGAGTCCGGAAAATGCACGTGACAATGGGTTTCGTCCATTACGCGCTTGATGCTCATCCCGGCTTTCCCAATGATATGGGAATGGTCGGTGTAACTTACGTCCATCTTCATCGTTACGCGATTGCTCTACAAAGCCATATAAATAAGCCAGTCAATCGGATTTGTATCGAGGAGATGAAACCTACTCTGGTATCTAATACAGTCATAATACGTTCCCTTGCGGCTTGCACGTTTTCCGGTCGTCCAGCGATTCTTACGTGAGGATCTGAAACTCAACGAAATTAGCACCTTCGTAAAAAGAAATAACGAAGAAAGCGTTTAACCTTTCTTGGATTTGGCCCCAACTTTCAGTTTACTCGGCCACGTAATGAAAGTGTTCGTATCGTTCATAATCTGAAAACAGCAGTTTCGTTTTACAAATAAATCAAACATAACTGTTTATCAAAAGCGATTCTATTAGATCCCAAAACCCATAGCAAAACGTAGAGATCATTCCAATCATTATCCATTAATTAATAAGATCCGGATCCTATCAAAACATTCAAATTCTTTATCTATTGAAAGCAAATGCATTTGGAATTTAAAGAAGATTTGCATGTATCTTATTGTGTTTTATATTTTTACCTGCTCAAAAAAAATATCAGCCGGTAGAGGGGCCTCATTGTCGCCTGAAACAGAAAATCGTAACAAAAAAAAGGCGTGTTGAACGAAGACTGTCGGATTTTTTTTTTAACTCACCGCTCAGCATTTGCTCCAGTTTCTTCCTGTCCACCCGGAAGCGGTCCTGGTGCAAATCAGCTATGTCCTTGAGGCCGATCTTCGTGACGAAGTCCCTCAGGTCCTCGCGAGAGTCCCAGCCGGAAGTCCATCCGGAATTGGTGGTGCCCGACTCTGATATTTCCGACAGCGTGTCGGACTTCAAGTCTGCGGCACGCGCTTGCATAAAGTTACAAGACATCGTTTACTTTTGATCTTCGTCCCCTTTTTGCGTTCAGACAAAAATGTACAAATATATATATATATTTGCTCAGAATCTTTGTAATAATCAATATGAAGTCACGGGAATTGCTGCGCGTTCCACACTTTTGTTATGCTTTTTGTTCCTTCTTAATTCGTCTACAGAATTACTCCAATTAGTCACAAATTCGTCCGATCTCCTCTTTTCGTTCAACAAAAAAAAAACAAATAAATAAATAACTTTTCTGGATTGCGTTCTCTTGTTACGCTCTGCGAAAGCCGGTGACTTTGTTCTTTCCTCTTCTTTGGTGGAGACGCAACTGCAAACGGGCAGAAATCGACTACAATTTGATACAAGGTGTATCTTCTCGTTTGCGAAAAAATCTGCAAATGCTTGAATTGAAAAAGTCCAGTTCTGTCTTTTTTCACATGAAATTCTTCAGCTTCGCTCATAGATTTTTGATAGTTTTGATTTCAAATACTTTTGCTCATTTGTAAATATATAATAAAACTAGCATGCATTACCAACAACTAATAACATATTTACTTAAAGTTCAATCAAATTTACAAATATATCTAAGTATTTAATCAACATGAACATATTCTAAATATGTACAATTTTGTATTATCAGCGTTTACGAGTTGTGACCCAAAATTAAGTTTTATGGGTCACAAAATAGCAATTATCAAAACACGTTTCCTTTCAACAGTTTGTGAATCAAGAGGAACAATCTCCAAATATCTGAAAAGTTCATAATTTATTTTATATCGAGTTCCAAAAAAATATCTATAAATTCAATAACTATTAAGATAAGTCTACATTCTTACTCTTGTTTCAACATTAAATCAAATTTTATATATTTTTAATATTATTTACTAATAATGATATATTTTGAACGTTTTTTGGAGAAAAATTATAATTCCTTTCGTTTTTCCAACTTTTAATCAAATTATTTCCATTGCTTTCCAACAATCTGTAAATAACGATTTATAACTGATTCTTCAGCTAGAACATCAATTCAACTAAATCTTTTGCAAAATTGATGATTTAGTACAAAAAAAATGGAAAAAACATCGTTTTCCAACTTTTAATCAAATTATTTTCATAGATTAATTGCTTTCAAACAATCTGTAAATAACGATTTATAACTGATTCTTCAGCTAGAACATCAACACTTATAATTCAATTAAATC
>JAFMTC010000485.1:61206-78224 GCA_018845635.1 Nicrophorus orbicollis
TTTGATTATTTGTGTGTGTGTTTGGGGGGGTGGGGGGCTAGAAACGACGTCAGAAGGAGAATTGACTGATAATAGTAATACACAGTGTACACGAAAAAGTAACAAGTAACATAAATATTGAAATATCTTTGCATAAATATGTAGTAAATGTAATAACGCAACTAACCTTGTCTAAAAAGATTTAAGACAGAGCGCCTGCTCTTTGGTAAGGATGTTCCCTGACCTGGCCTAGTCTGCGCTGTTTAGCAGCTACAGCAGCTGCACCTGCTACAATTACAATTATGTTCATTATTCGTACATCTTAGAAAATTTTGGATTTAGAACAAACAAACAAAAACAGAAATTAAGTAAAATACGCGTGGAAAAATATCAAACTACATAACATAATAAGGACATATATATATATATATATGTATACCATACATAAATAAAAAAAAACAAAACGTACAAATATATAAATATATATGTCTATGTGTGAACAAATAAAGCCTTAATATAATAACTTCTTTTGATGGAAAACTCGGTCATAAACAACAACAAAATAATAATAATTCAAAAAAAAAACTATTGCACGAAACTAAATGATTTGTTCTATGTTCGTGGTGATCGTCGACGCGCAGCCCGGAATCTTAGTCTCAGACTAAATGGTAGCACTCAAGCCCGGTCTGCGTGCTAACAGAAATCACCCGATCTTCGCCCTTCATCAAAGTTGCATCAACACTTCATCGATGAAAATCACGAACGAAGACCTGAAAGCTTTGTGTGTGCGCAATTTGTAAACGAATACAAATTCCTTCTGAGGTAACAAATAGAACTTAACAATAAATGCATCTATATAAGCGCTTACTATATATACAAATATAGAATTCCAATAGAATTAATACCGTAAACTTTCTTTATACATCATATATCTTCTCTTTTTTGTGTTCTCTATTATATAGATTTTGGAAATTGTGAAACTCGAATTGAGTGAATACCGGGGACGGCCTCTGGGGGCGCCGTTCAGCATTTGGAATAACTTTCGTTCGTTTTATCTTAGTAAGTAAGTGATGCTCATATTTTTCGCTTCTCCTTCGTTCAGAATAATTACAATTTATCACAGTTCGATTGAATAAGTTGTTCTTTCTTTGATTTGCAAAAAGATATATACTTTGTTCAAAACTAATTTGCGAGAAGAACTACGAGAAATGCTTCCGGCGCCCGACGATGACGCGCGTCCCAGTGGGTAAAATATATATATATTTTTCTCTCTCTAAAAATCTAGCTAAGTGAACTAACAGTAGTAATAATAATAATATAAATAAAATCTATGACTTGCACACACTAATTAATATATGTAGATAAATAAAAACTCTGCTAAAAAATACTCTTTCCACGTACGTCCGGGATATAAAATGAAATATATATATATAATAAAATACAGTACGTGTTATCATCATCCACTTGCTTATGCCTTCCGTGTAAAATGATAATTTAAATGAAAAAAATAATAAACAGAACAAAATTAATTCAAAAAAAATAATAGTAAAATAATAAAAAAATAACCCTTGTTAGCGGTTTCGTATCACAGAAAATATTGTAATATATTAGAAGAAAAAAAAAAACTAAAATGAAAAAATAATAATAGAACGGAAATTCTGACTAAAAAGTTTGAGAAGTGTAGCGGAATTTACGGTTTGTTCGTGATGTGAGATAGAAATCGTGTTATATATATGTATATACCACCAATTAAGAAATCAGAGCTGCGCAATTATGGCACTACATTTGGCTAAAAACCCGTTTCAAAAATCATTAAAAACAAAATAAAAACGAAAAAAATTAATAAAATAATAATAAAACAAAACAAAATGATAATAATAAATCCTACGCAACCCACAATCCAAATATTTGCGAATACACACAGTAAGTGTTGAAACTTAGATATCGACGACGGTGATAGTAATAAGTGATAATAGATCTAATAAGTGTTCGCCCAATCGTAGTGGAATTGGGGGTTGTAAAAGAGTCAACGAGCAAATAACCCACCAGAGTGATCGGCCGTCGCGTATTCGGTGAGCAGCGGGGAGGCGGCGAGGGCGGCGTAGTTGAAGTCCGGGTAGGAGGCGTAGATGAGGCCGTGCGCGTCGCCGGGGGAGAGCAGGGATCCGGGAGGTCCTGAGCCGTTGAGCATGGAGGCGGCGGTCGTCGGGACGGACATGCGTGGCGACAGGATGAGGGGCGCTCCCAGCGGCGTGGCCGGCGTCCTCATGGGCGTCGCGATGCCAGGCATGGCGGGGCACAGCAGACGCTGCGTCTCGGCGGCCATCGCGACGCGCTTCCACTCGTCATCGCAAGCTGGCATGAAAAATCCTCCAATTAATACGATAATCAAATTCGATCCAACATTTTGCTAGACATACCTGAGGTTGCCTTCGAGCTGGAGTCCCTGTACGTGCCGTTTATGATTGCCAGCTCCATCAGTTGCCTCTTCTTGAGCTCATCTTCGCCGTCGGCTTGCTGCAAACACACAAATCGCAAACGCAATCCCAATCAGAGACGAGCACATCACACAACTTAAGTTCACAAATTAACAATGATCAGGTCAATTTTGATATTCTACAATCTTTCAGGAAAAGCTTCCTTGAATCGTTATTTATCTCCAATTATGTTTGTATTCATATTTTCATTAACTGAATTAGTATGGAAAGTAGTAATTTTGAAAATTCTGAATTACTAATTTCATTTATTTTCAACTTAAGTTTCCTAACAAATCCAAAAGAATCAACTGAATAATCTGGTCAATTTTTGATATTCTACTCTCTTTCAATAAAAGCTTCTTATTTCTTAATAATTTAAGTGTATTAATAGGATTTACCAATTAATCGGATCATTATTTATCTCCAATTATGTTTGTATTCATATTTTCACTAACTGAATTAGTATTTGGAATTCAATTTTGGGCATTAAACTGTAGGAAATTGTTGATTTCATTCAAAATATGTAAAGAAAAGTGTCAATATTTTGAATGGAAAATAATTTCATTTCTTATCAACTTTAGTTTCCTCACAAATCTAAAAGTATCAAGTGAATGATCAGGTCAATTTTGATATGCTACAATCTTTCAGGAAAAGCCTCATATTTCTTAATAATTCAAGTATATTAAAAGGGTTGACGGAATCTTATTCATCTCCAATTATGTTTGTATTCATGTTTTCACTAACTGAATTAGTATTTGGAATTAAATTTTGGGTATTACTCTGTAAGAAATTGTAGATTTCATTCAAAATATACAAAGAAAAGTGTCAATATTTTGAATGGAAAATAAATTCATTTCTTTCCAACTTAAGTTTCCTCACAAATCTAAAAGAATCAACTGAATGATCAGGTCAATTTTATATTCTACTCTCTTTCATTAAAAGCTTCAATTTCTTAATAATTCAAGTATATTGATATGATTTACCAATTAATCGCATCATTATTTATCTCCAATTATGTTTGTATTCATGTTTTCACTAACTGAATTAGTATTTGGAATTCAATTTTGGGCATTAAACTGTAAGAAATTGTAAATTTCATTCAAAATATGCAAAGAAAAGTGTTAATATTTTGAATGGAAAATAGTAATTTTGGAAAATTCTGAATTACTAATTTCAATTCTTTTTAAATTAAGTTTCCTCACAAATCCAAAAGAATCAACTGAATGATTCTACTCTCTTTCAATAATAGCTTCTTATTTCTTAATAATTCAAGTATATTAATAGGGTTAACCTAATGACTGAATTCCAAATATTAAATTTTGCAAAGAAAAGTGTAAATATTTCTTTTTAACTTGAGTTTCTTTATAAATCCAAAAAATCAACAGAATTTACAAAAACTATACATTATTGTATAGATTTGGATTTTGATCTTCTTCTCTCTTTTAATAAACGCAACTTAATTTCTTAATATTTAATGTACTTAAAGTTTGAGAGATTTTAGGTCTAAAGATCCAAGTTGTGTTTTTAAGATTATTTCTATGATTTTTGTTCTTTAAGAAGATGTATCCCTTAAAGAAATGTATAATCACTTTTGACAGAACATTTTTTATAAACTATATGATTTTTAAGTTGCTTTTTGAGATCATTTTGTCTCCTGTATAGTTCCTTAAATTCCCGGTTTGACTATCAGGAAATATGGTTATATGAAAGATATCAAACACATTATTAAATCAAATTCGAAGAATGTATACATGATTATGTTACAGTTTAAATAAACTCGTATTAGTAATTTTCCTATCAATATTTGAAATATATTCATTGAAATTAGATACTTGTCATATGTACACGATCAAGTTTATAAACACATGCAAGTTTACGTTTAAATAAGACGATCATAGTGTGATTAACAACAAAACTTTTTATATAATAATTTACGTTATCAATAATTATATGTTTCCATTTGGATAATTGTCACAAGTACTTGCTAAATGTACAAGTACATGTAACTTTTCGTTTAAATAAGACGATCATAGTGTAGTTAACTACTAAACTGTGTATATAATCAGTTATTTATTTTATGAATTTATCTAAAATTTACGTTATCAATGAGTATACGTTTCCATTTGGATACTTGTCACATGTACTTTTCCAAGTGGTTAAATACATGTTACTTTACATTTAAATAAGACGATTATGGTGTTATCAACAACTAAACAGTATATATAATCCGTAATCAAAAAGTACACGTTTCCATTTAGATACTTGTCACAAGTACTTGCTAAATACATGTAACTTTTCGTTTAAATAAGATGATCATTGTGTATTTAACTACTAAACTGTGTATATAATCAGTTATTTATTTTATTAATTTATCTATAATTTACGTTATCAATAAGTATAAGTTTCCATTTGGTCTTGTCACATGTACTTGTACAAGTCTCTAAACATATGTAACTTTACCTTTAAATAATACCATCATGGTATCGTTTACAAACGCACTACAACCAGTAATTAAACAGTTTATATAATCCGCATTAACGTACCCTGATTAATTAATCTATAAATTACGTTATCAATAATTATACGTTCCCATTATGATCGACTACAAATTAGAATAGAAACCTTACATATACAGTTACCAGCAACAACGCAATAAACAAATTGTTGTACACTAATGAATATTAATAGTTTCAATAATTTAATTCTTTGAATGATTACTTCCTATATCAGATGACCCATTTTCTAAGTGATTATAGCTATAAACTATTGATTGATTATTTTCTTAATTATAACTGAAAGTTAACTTAAACTGAATATTGAAAACTTTGTAATTTCAATTGTAAATTTGCATCATCGAATTGTTTCCTGTTTCCGGAATGTTTTATGTTAACAAAACCGATTATTAAAAAAATCTAATGTATTTTCTAATTGTAATTGAATATTGATATTTTTTGTTGTTGATTCACATTACCTGAAGATTTCGTGTTAACAAAGCAAACTATTAAAACAATTTTCCAAATGTACTTTGTAAATTTGTAATTTCAGTTGTCGATTCGCATTACCGAATTGTTTAACAGCGATTGATTCTTGCAATAGAAACCGGTGTATACGTTAATGAAATCTGATTGTATAAAGTTTCACTTTTATGAACGTATCATTTTCCAATTAAGTGCAGCAGAAGCAACAGGCGGAAAAAAACATATATCCATGCAAATACACGTTCATTTTTTAAATTTCCTACTTAAATCTGCATTTTAAAAGCTTATTTATAAATAGTCTAATTCTCTATTGAAAATACACCAAAAAAGACCAATTTTTGTGAAAAATATAGTTTGAATTTAATAAAAGTGAACATTATTTTATGATAGTAATATTTAATAGGAATATTTCAATTCTTCGTGACTTTAAATAGTGTAATTTATAGGTAAAGTGTAGAAGTGAGTTATTACTTTGGAGAATTTAGCAAAACAAAATGTAAATCGATCTGAAGGTTTCCCCAACAATAATAATCTAATCGATCAGTCAAGAATGCGATACAATAATGAAAGACACTTTATTGCCTGTGGTAATGCACGGAATTGCAAAAGTTCCACGTGTTGGAGAATAACAAAATAAGAAGCTTGAATCGCTGGATACTGCGAGACTTATCTAAATGCACGTCAGTCTCGACCTCATGGATCATTGTAAAATGAGGACGAAATCAGCCCAATTAGCATTCGCTTTATGGCTTCTGTTTTATCAGATCCGAAAATCAGCGGGGAGCTGAAGAAATTTCAATTATTTACTCGTATAAACATAATTGAGGGCAACTCATGAGAAATGATTATTATTTATTGTACGTGACCACATCGAAGCCCAAAAATCCATCCAGTATTGAGCAAGTCCAAGTTGAGAAACCGTGATTGCAACTTGTCGTTGGAAGAGGTTTTTTTCAGCAAATGGGTTTAGCAGGAGAGGCTGCAAATGAAATTCAAGCTCCTGATCTCTGTCAAAAGCATTAGCACACAAACATGCTTTAGTAATTGAAGTGAAACCGTACAGAATCTCGTCTCAGAGGCGCGCGCGTGTACGCATTGCATGCCATTAACATTCATTACTTATTCCTTCTGCTGAAATCCGCGGAAAGAGCATTCCGAATGAGCGAGAAAGAGAGAGAGAGAGACCAGAGGCACGAGAAAAGCGCGCCTTTTATCTGACCTGATTCATTGTGCGCTCGGATTTTTCACTTTCACATTTTCACTACCCGCAGGAAAGAAACGCAGCGTTTCGAGCACTTACAGGTACGAGTAACTTCTTGACTTCTTCTACTGCCCTGGCCAGCTTAACCTGAGCCCTGTTTTCGGTATCCTCGACGGTCAACAGGACGTGCAGCTCATCGGCCAAATGCTCCCAGTTCGGTTTTCCCCTGTTCTGATCTTCCTGCAATGACCAAACAACAATAATTTTTAACTAATCCCATTTGCGAACGTCGAGAAGTCAAGGACTTCGATTGTTGACACGCAACGCACCTTCTTTTTGTCCCTCATCGAGCCCTTCCCTCGCACCATAATCTTGCATCCAGTTTCTTGTTCCAGCTGCTTGGCCGTCATGCCGCGTGGTCCCAAAATCCTTCCGACGAAGTTGAACTGCAACGAAACGATGCACCGTTTAATATAAAAAAATAGTAATTAGCGAAAAAAAACTCATCTTTGCATTAACTGTCTAACCAATGTTAGTGCAATTAGAAAGTTGTGAAATCGCGTTATAATTGCAATTTGTAACGTTATAATTGTAGATAATAGAAAACCTCTCTATTTTTTTTTTCAATATTTGCAACTATTAGCATTGATATATTTCATTATCGCGTGCAAAAATGACGATTCCAATGTAAAATCGTGTAAATAAACTATTTCATTACGTAGAATAATTAGATGAATTATTGCATTGTATTGTGAAGCCTAAATATGTTCATTAAAATTGGATAAGTACATAAATTGTGGACGTTACAAAGCTGCTTGAATTACAGTGATTAACTATAATAGAGTAGTTTTATGAGAAATCCTTACATCTGGATGTTCCTTAACCGGCACGTATACTTTTTCTGTAAGCGTTGTGACTGTGCCTTCGGCTTCTGGCAGAACGAGCGGTTCCTTCTTGACTCCATTTATCTGGAAGAGGCTGGCTCGAACCTTGGCGATTTCTGAAATAAAGCGAAAACTGATGTTAAAACTTCCTTTACACAAGCTGGATTCTTTTAGTGAGAGAGATAATGTAAATAGCGTAGGGAATAACGCGTTCTAATTCTGTAAAAGAAAACAAATACTTTCCACGGCGAACTGAAATAACAAAACACGGAAAGAAGAAGCAGCAGCAATTCGTTTCACGAGACGGGCGAATTTACAAGAAGAGGCAATGTTTTCTTTTTGCCTTAAAGTATACATGAAAATGTATTTTAAGATTGTGAAAAATTCTGAAAGTTTCCTCGCAAATTGATAGCTTATGCAACGCTTGGTGCTGCTCGGAGAGGCTAAAGATATTGTCATCATCACTGGTATATTTAGTCGCCAATTATAAATCACGTAACCTTGGGATTTCGCGAATGGATAATGAATGAGAATGAATCATAGGTCGATCAATGATATTTAGGTGAAAACGAGCGTCCGAAACTGATTTTTTAGCGAATTCCTCTCTCGAGTGCACAGCATTTTATCGTGACGCGTTTTATCACGAAATGGCGGGTGGTTTTCGAAAGAGTGCTTCTATTTTTGTGCTGTACCGATGCCAATGAGTCAGTCAAGCCGGAGTTTTAGCAAAATTTATATATACACACCTAGATTTATACGTGTGCACCTGAGAATTCTGGATCGCTTTTCGATCAAGCAATAAATCGACCGTAGCCAAAACAGCCTACAAGAAACTAACGACAACAGCTCTTTCGAAGAATCGTAGAAGAAATTATGACCATATTTATCACCTTTGTATAAGTATTATATTTTTAAAATTTCTCGAGATCATTGATCCCTGAAGTCTGCGTTTAAAAATACGTGACGCGCCCAAAAGAACTCCTCCATCATCAAGCAACTTCTTCCACCCATATCATTAGTAAACGCGTTTCTTCTAATGAATTAGTCCAAATGGGTTCATCTACGAGCATCCACGTAAATACGTATTAGATAATTGGGTTATTAAAGTGCTGAGTAAGAAATTAACATTTAATGTTACTTATTTGAGCGGCGATTCGCTGCGCACTAGAATTACGGACGGGAATGTAGATTGTAACCTTTAAGTTGCATTTAATTTAAATTTAAATAAAACAGCTCCATTGAGATGAAAATTTCGAGGAAAAACCGAATTGGAAATTGCAGACTGCTCACGGAAGAATTGCTCGTTATTATCGTGTTAGCTTTAATTGTTTAAACTGCGTTCGTTTCGCTTTACGTTTTCTCATACATTTATAAATTCCATTTGGAAATGCGAACGAAGCACCTGAGGGCGCGCAAGCATTTGTGTGTGTGTGTGTGTTGTATCTCTGAGCGAGTAAAACGTGTAGCACAAGTTAAGGTCAGTGGCCGGCACAGATTGCGCGTCTGCCCCTGTTACTGCTCTTGCTTGCTGCTGCTGCTGCTGCTGTATTCTCTTGAAGCCCGAGATCAAGTGCCCCCTTTTCGAGTGGCTCTCTGAAGAAGTCAAGATTGGACCCGAACACTTACAAAAACTCTCAATTGGTGCACACGATTTTCAGCAATTCCCGAATGACCATATGGTTTCGGACGTCCACCGTTTAAGCCTGAGAAGTTAACGAAGCGTGAATTGATTATAATTTGTTGTAATTCATTGATTGGGATGCTTTTCAAAGAATCTGCTCGATTTTCAGTATTTCTAGCCATATGGTTTGGTATTAGTATATTCTTATTTAGTAAATTGAGGTTCGTAATTGCTATTTCCATCAAGTTAACTGGAACCGTCTGATTATTATCAATTGTCAGTTATAATTAACGATTCGCGAAGTGAGTTGTTTAGGTAACGGACGGTCGAAAGAGGCTTGTGCAAGTTCTAAAAACAAATTTAACTTTGTTGGGAAGGCAAACAAACCGACGACACTCGCAAGAAAATTGTTTATATTTAGCGTTTCGCAAAATCACCGTCCTTTCCCGATATGCCAAGCCTTTGGCAGATCCACTTTTAATTTTAGACTTATTAAAATTGTTCGATCGACCGTACCCAAACCCATTTTTCGTTATGTGTTATCAGACGAATGAGCTCCAAAATGCAATTAAAGCAGACTAATTAGATGAAATTGTTAGGTACGCTGATGCCGTGTGACACACTTTCTTCGCTCGTTTCTTTCTTCTCGGAAACAATTGAGGGCCTCGCAATTACGCAACAAACGCCCGTTCCCTATCCGCCGGCCCACGCCGCGCGTCCTCGGAGACAATGGACAATGGTGCGACAAAATGACATCGCTCGACCCGAATCACCGAAACCGAAGGACTCCTCTATCTATTCGAAACGTTTTCATGCATCGAACTGAAAGAAACATGTGTTTTGTGCGTGTTTTCATCTTCAATTGCAGCGTAAATTGATACGTCGCAGAGCGAAGCTGAATGAAGAGGAGAGGCTTAATTGGTGGAAGTGGGAATGGCTAATTGTTCTTGTATCTGGGTTGGAACTGAATGGATTTCGGGAAATGAGGGTTGCGATATGATTAATGGCGCATGGAAATTCGCGCTGGCTGCGGGCCAAAGGATTGGGTGTGTTCCTCACCGACGACGGGCGTGCATAAATTTAGATCGGACTTCGACGAAACACAAAAAATAAACAGGCTCCGATTCGAATTGCGTAACGCCAAACGTATCTCCTCCCCGGCAGCAGAAATTCGCGCTTTTGGCTCACCGGAAGCCCGTTTCGAACAATCCTCCTGCTCCATCTCAAGACATATCGTTTCTCACGCGTAATGGATTTAACAACAGACGGATGAAGATGTATCGTTTAGCTTCAAAATATCAATTTCAACTACTTTCTAAAACGCGATGACAACGATCAAGCCGATTAATCCTGACAAGCGTTTTTGGCCGATGATATTGCATGCAATTCCTTTTCGAGCATTTCTATTTTCGCGCCTATAAATATATTTGTTTGCCAAAGCTCCTCCATCCATTTGCCGTACCAGCACAGTTATATTACTTTGTTTGCACGCAATTTCAACATCCCACCGAGCATCTGTTCAACATATTAATATTGCACGTGCATAATTGTTGCTGCTCGAAGTTTGACCATCAATTTTAATGCCCCTCGAGTAACACATTTTATTTCCATCCATTTGGTTATTGCCGATTTGTTGCGAACCATCTGCAAATAAAGCAAATAATAAATGCGCCACATTGCAGAAACCAAATAAAACGCACGCACGCAGCAAATAACAAACTCGAACAATTCGCAGAAACGTATTTCGTAATCGTAAAACACGAAATTTTAATGAATCAATTCACTTACTTATCTACACTTATTGAATAGTAACATTTTTGCAATAAATTTTCATTAAAACCTAGTCTATAAAATAGGCGACAAAGTACGATTTAATTAACGATTGATAGTTTATATATCACTCAATAGTAGATTAATGATGTTATGTAAAATAGTTTAGCTGCTTTCGTGTTTTACTAAGATGTTTATGAATTAATGTATTCAAAGGATTGTGCCATATGGTCGAAGGTATGTCGCGCAACAGAAGAAACCCACTCAAGATTTTATGCGCAGTCAGGGTTGGTGTATGAGAAAAACGAGAAGTAAAAATGAAAATGCATTTCAATCGATGCATAATGAGATTTATATGGAGTTCCTGGAAAACTGCGCTTTCGATTTTATGCAGCGAGAATGGACAAAAAAATGAAGTAAACTGAATGGATCCATTCTTCTCCCGTGACCCGTCCGTTTGAAGGTGTTCAAAATTCAAGTTTATGTTTTGTTAGGTGCGGTCCGTCCGGTTCATCCTCCTACCCACACATACTTTAACACACTCGTACAGACAGAGAGAGAACACACGGCGGCAAATGGCTTGAAATGGTGGACGTCTGGACGTCGCAGATGATTCGTATCCCCGGACCCGTTTGCTTCACGGGTGAAATGCATTAATCGTGGGGTCGAGATGTCGAGGGATGCCTTGGGATTCCCTTAAAACCATCGATTTGGACGCAGATGGGCAGCGGCTACGCAACGGGGTTACGCGACGAGAAAGTTGTGTAACGGTGCCGCCGCCGTTGTTGTTGTTGTTGGCTTTCGAAGAAATGCAATTACCTCGACGCAGTTTAATAATTGACCCCTGGATCTCTGGATCAATACCTAAGAGATACGCGAACATCCATCATCTTGTAACAGAAAAGAAGACGCTGCTCACAATGGATGTTATTTACTTATGCAAATTCGTGCGGCTTTATCAACGTCCCACTTGTCACCGGGACGGGTGACATCACTGCTTAGAATTCGAACCTCATCGTTGCTATTATTTCTATTCATTTCTCTCTCTCTCTTTCCTCACTTTGAAGTACGTATTCCTCCTAATCACGCGAAACTCTCTCAAACCAATTGAGGTTTCCCATCGTCATCCGCCTCTTGCCGTTGTTCTTCGCCGTCCGAACAACAATGAAATCGCACGACAGCCTTGATGAGAGCCGAGAGAACAGAGGAAAACTATGCACCGCGACAATTTGAGCCAATGCCAAACGGACAAAACAAAAGATCTATAAATACAATCACTGCGGGCATCGCTGGAATAGCAACTACACATTATCATCGTCTATCTATAATTAACGAAAGCATTTACAGTATTTTCATTAACGCCAATTTTACATTCAACTTCATCCTACCATTATCTCTTTAAACTCACCCTAATTAATATCCTTCGATTCATAAATATGATTTTTTCGCATATTGTTTTTAAAACTTGATATTGTTTACGTTTGTCTTCAATTAATGATTTAGATTGGATTGTTAACTACGTATTGCATCTGGGAATAACGTAAAACGTCAGCAAGGAATGCAGTTAGCAAGTCGGCTTGAATATCTTAAATCAGGTGTAAAAATTGACTTGCGAATTGGCAATTTCCACGGAGAGTAAACAAAGAGGAAAATGCGTGCTGAAATCGAAGGATTGCAATGAATTAATCTCCGTTCCGTTCGATGATAAAGATGGAGTTCTATTCTACCTGTTCAGGTCACACCTTACTTATTTTAGATCAATATTTACATAGCAGCTGTATCTCGAAAGTGCCGCCAATCAAACACGGCCTCAACAATCTCCGCAATTCATTGATTGGTGGAAACGATCTCAGCAACGAAAATACTCATGATGGAGCAAATCAAGCGAGGATTGGCGAGCGGTTGTATTGCTCAAAGCCTAAACATAAACTTTGGTCAATGCCTATAAATACAGAGCGGGTGTCACTGGTAAAAATAATGATGCGAAAGGTAACGGATTGGTCATTCCTCTACAAAAAAACAAACAAAACAAAGTATAGTTGCATGGGAGAGGGTGCGTCCTGGTATTATTGGCCACGCATTGAATTAGTTTAGAAAGTTGAAAGATGCATTAATAATGCGCTAACCTTATTATTGTTGCTGTTAACATTTTAATCACCGCACGATTCCAATCCGTTTGCACCCAATTGTATAAGGCTTATTAATTTGCGCGAATCTACGGAGCAAGAATGAAAAATCTGTTGCGTAACGTCGGTCGTGGGCGATCCGGAGGTGCGGCCGTCAAAAAAGTTATACTAAGGAGACAAGAGGCGCCATCGAAATCCTAGTAGGATAATGCAATTTCGTCTGAGAGAATTCGGAAAGAATCAGGAGGAATTTTAATTCGTTTTGCAAGAGCGTTACATATTCATGGAGATACGGATCTCAGAAATCCTTGCTATCCGAGAGCAGATGAATGGTTCATATTTTCTAAAAAGTGAATTGTTCTCTCGCCGCGGCTCAGGTCATAATTTAATTAAAGTGGCCTTGCCTTCGGTTGACATTAAGGCAAGTGGATGGTTATTGGAACGAACGGACTGCACACAATTCGAGGAAAGGAAGAAAGAAATACAGTCTGCAGGATTATGGCGAGGAGGCATTATCGAATTTAAGCGTAATGCTGTGGTTTCGTCACGCTTACACATCGCTTTACCCATTGCAAAACCGATGGACGAGTCATACGAATTCTGGATGGATGGATGTAAATTTATGTTCAAATTCGAGTTACACCATATCCACGTGTCGCCCGCAAGCGCCATGACTGCTTCTCCACAAATCAAAACCATTAATCGCTGTTGACACATCAAGTTACTCATCGCATTCCTTGCTTCAATTCGTTAAAGTTTTGAACATTACTTTTACCTTAATACATCTAAACTCGACATTTTACTAGTTAAATCTTCAGTAAGAAAATCAGTAACATTATGAATGTTATTTAGCAACTTAACATAGCATAAATTGTTTATTGAAATCTCTCAAATCTAAACTCAAATAATAGTTAATATTTCTAGTTACTTAATTTTACACTAGTTTCTCAAAAATAAATCATGAATCAAAGCCTGATTCAGAATATTGTTAAATGATGTTATTTGTTAAATTGTCTTTGACAATAAAAGAGATATTACTAATCGTAATATAATGGTTTTCTATAATGAATGAAAACATGTTTATCAGAAACGAAGAGATTCCAATGCACTTTAATGTTGTTGTTATGGCGATAACAAGTATCGTTTTCGATAAGAACTGTCAAAACCAATATAGGTTAACATCTGTACTTCGTTTCTAAAGATTCTTGAAACGAATCAAGTCTTCAATACGGAACGAAACTTACAACGGACACTTAAAGACAATTGTGGACGCAGATGAGAGACTCATCGCATCTGCAAATCCCATTCAATCTACTTTCATTTTCTTTTTAACCTTTAACACATTTAATAAACGAACAACTGCTTTTTTTTGTTGTTGTTGTTAATGCTTACATAATCTAAGTGCAACTTTTGTTGAAACATTTGTTTTTTCTTCACCATGACGCATCTTGATTACGAAATCATTTGTGATATACTAATACGAACTTATCGTAGAAGAATTATTCGTAACGTTTCCTCAAAAATTGTTAATGCGAATCGCCGCAACTGAAGTAAACAATATTCAATTTAAATAAACATGACGCATTTCTAATTCCACAAAAAGCGTTCTGCAAGTTCTAGACGCATAAAGGTTATAACACGCTTCGTATAACCCTGAAACTGTCATCAGTTTAATCAACGATCCTGCAAACGCAGCTGCAATTTGTATTTTAATTAAAGTTATTTAAATTAAGCCTTAATTGAGTCTATTTTTTTTAATTTCATCTTCATCTAAACAAAAATTATAAATACTTTAAATAGAATCATTACGATTGTGTAAGACGAAGTAATGTTTTTTTGATGTTTATAATTATAAGTTATTTCCAGTTTGCAAAGAAAACAACGCTTGATTCCCATGCTGTTTGCGAATGAAAAAAAAAACATATTTGTTGGGTAAAAAAAAAGCAACGAATTGCGTAATTATGAGAGATTATCAGCTAAAAACCGGATAAATGTCAATTAGTTTGGGCCGAAGCACTGTAATTACTGAATAAGTGTGTTTCCGATCAACGAACAACAGAAAAACATACGAATCTATTAGCTATAATAATAATCGTGCGCCCACTATGAGGTTTGATTGATTGATCAAGTTTTGATGCTGTAATTATAGGAGGCCTTGGCTAAAATGTCATTTTCTGTTTGGATTTGGTTGCTTCTTCGGTTTTTGCGTTCTCGACGATCTCCTATGCGTTTGTCCTCCACCTACATAAGTGTGGAGTGATTTATTATTCTTCTCTTTACTTGGAAGGAACAAATAATGCGAGAGCCCCGCTCCAGGGGACCTTCGGTTTTAGGGAACAACAAAAAAAAAACACGGAGGAGGAAGGTCCATGAACCTTTCGACTAAAAATACCGAAGGTTTCCCTGCTGCGTTTCTGAAAATGCACTTGATCCGATCTCTGCATTGAATAGCAAAAAAACACATACATACCCAGAGAATGGTTGAGCTCACAACGGAAGCGCGAACTGGAATTAAGTTCGTTGTTGCAAGGTTGTGGTTGTGTGGCACAACTAAATCGAGTTAATTGGTAGTGAAACAAGGTTGATTTCGCTGCAAATATTTGCGTAAAACCTTAGATTCGAGGGGGCGGAAACTGGAGGAACTGATTGAAAAGTGGGTCATGCAGAAGGCAAGCGAATCACGATGGGGAGGTAAAGAGGGAGAGAGAAGGAAGCTATTTCTGCGTTGGCGGGTTGGGCGCTTCCACGTGCAATCCCGTGTGTATCGGATCCCGTTTCCCATCATCCATGATCATCGCTCCGTCTCTCTTCCATTCTCCATTGGTGGGTTCGGTGCGATGGATAGTAGCGGGTCTGCATTCCTGAGCGGCCGCGCCGGCGCACTCCTGGTCAGCCGAAGAACTACGCCGAGGCGCGGATGTGAACGTACAAGAAACGCGAAAGTAAACAACGTGTCTTGTTTGACCAACTACTTTCAACCCGAAAAGCACGAAGGAAGAATAACACTTCCTTCACACACATCCAAAACTGCTCACCAAAAACTAACCAATTCCACAAATTTTCTTTAAGTTACTTCTTAACAATCGCAACTTCTCACACGACTGCCCATCCAGAACAAACTCAATTAAGGGCAAGGATCGTCGTGGGAATGAAGCAAGTCTAATATAATTAGTATCACAATATGCAACAATGTTCATTTTGAAACATGATAAAACTCATGAAAACATTATAATTGCAAGGCAGAAATGGTCAATAGCCCTTTGGAGCAATAGAATTTCATTTTGTTTTCATCATTTGTATTGTACTTATAATATTATATTATAATTAATTGCAATAATTAAAGTGAAAATAGAGCAACAAAGTTGTTAATATAAAAAGCAAAATAATTGTAATAATCATTTTATCTACAACTCTTAGCACCAATATAATGTTATTTCTTGTAATTATTGTTGCAATTAATGTTATTATTGTATATTTTTTTAATTAAATCAAAAATTAAGCAAATCACAAATATTTGTGTATAATTTATCCATTCAAAGTTTCACAATTATTAACATCACCAATTATTTCATCGAACTAATCACATGTAGTTTATCAAGACTTGATTAATCTTAATCACTTAAAATATCGTATTTCTATTAACACATTAATTTCCATCAAGGCTATTCGAATAGGGAATTATATTTTCTTTCTAATTTTTGTGACAAACTGCAGATGATTCGTTGAAAATATGTTTACCATTTCATGGTCTTAAAATGGTCTCTGCTGGAAACGTACTTTCTTTTGAAATATAATCTTTTCTTTCACATTAGACCACGCCCAAAGTACTCTTAAGTGTTTCTTTACTTTTTTTGTGTAAATTCCTTTCATGATACGGAGAATACATCATCAGTCACAAGAATTTGATGTTTCTTCAATATAATACTGGTATCTGTCTTTGATTAACACTGCAAAGAAGAGCAACTAGGTTTCATATCCAGTT
>JAFMTC010000485.1:78509-97868 GCA_018845635.1 Nicrophorus orbicollis
GATTTTACAAGAATTTGATGTTTCTTCAATATAATACTGGTATCTGTCTTTGATTAACGCTGCAAAGAAGAGCAACTAGGTTTCATATCCAGTTGATTTTAGAAGAATTTCATGTTTATTCAATATAATACTGGTATCTGTCTTTGATTAACGCGTAAGAGGAGCAACTTGGTTTCATATCCAGTTGATTTTTTCGTCACTTCTATTTAAGTAGAACAGTGTAAATAAACACGCTTGACTGTTGTATTTGTCCAAGAGCACAAAGACCACCAGTAATTGCTCTCGAGTGGACTCGGATGAAATAACTCAAAGAGTTGTTGCAACAACAACAAAATGCGTAATTCAAGTGATGGAATTAAATCACATATTTTTTGGGATAATTCATTTAGTTAAACTAATATTTGTAATGAAACATGTTCATTTTGTAACCGCGAAACCAATACCTTATCAGTCGAATTGCTGTAATGATAATGAGTTTCTGATATTAAACATATTATTTTTTGTATTAACTAAAGGGAATTAAATGTTTATTTCTTGAGTCCGATTAATTGCAATAAATTATGCGACGCGGTTACGTAACGCCCGGCCGTGAGTCACGTATCGGTCGGATTGGACGGTGAAGAAAGAGGATGAGGAGAGAAACGAAAAAGTGTGAAAATGATTCGCTCTCGAAAATAAACTTGAAGCGTGTAAACATTTCGGCGTTTCGGTTTTCCCGGCATGCGCCGGTATTTTTAGAGCCGGATGGAAACGGCCGTAGGTGCGAAGTCCGACGTGGACGAGACGATGGGAAACCGTTAAGCGTTTGTCCCATGGGTATAGTATAATATGTGTTTGCAGCAACTATTTCCTATGCAAATGAAGCTACTGCTAACTGTACCCGAAACGACTGCACATGGAATCCTTAATACGCCTCTATGACTTTCGCAAAGCTGCATTAATGCGAAACCCGTTTCCTTTTGCGAGTCTTGCTCGGTATATTATTTATTTACGTTATTCTTCTCGAATGCACGCAGCGCCGTGGGTGGAAGTAATTTAATTATTTAATCGAACCCACGCTTCTTGCCCTTCTGGTTTACGCCCGATTATCTTTGCAGGCATCGTTTGGTGGAGAGATGCCTCGTGTTCCTTATAGAAAACACATGCACTCCCAGCAGCATGTTTCACAAAGTGCGAGGGAGGCGGGAGGAAGAGACGGCACGGCATGAACTAGATAGATGTGGGAGGGAAAACATGTGCGTGCGATGAGCGGAGGAGAGTATTGGACCGTGCCTCGTGGAACAATTAAAATATTTAAGAAATCCCCGTCCATTATCCTTGGCCGACGGCCCGTTAAAACGGAACGCCGCACGGATCGATCATAATACTACTGATGGTGGAATGCATCTCGATGTTCTCCTTTTTTCTTCTGCACATCTCCTCGTTGTTCTCCATTGTTGGACGAGGAGGAACCTTTCGCTCCGTGCGTCATCTGCTAATCGATGCTAACGCCATAATTAGCACTGGATGCAAGCGAATGCGACAAAGATCCACTTCGTCTTCTTTTTCTCTCCCGCTTTTTAAACGCGTCCCAAAGTCACACATGGATCCTGTTCGTCCCGAAAAACAGGCGCCCGAAATAGCATCCATCCACTCCCGTGCAAGCACACCATCGAAATTCTAAGAATAGCTCTCTCTGTTTATCCAGCATCCACGTCCGGTATAGCCGGGCTTCTCCTCCGCTTTTCCCTCATCCATTTTTCCATCGATTCTGTAACGTCACCTTGCCAGTTGTTTCCATAACTTTTATGCACATTGATTTATAATGAACGATCTCTCCATGGAAATGTCTTTAGAATGTCATTGCCAACCATCGCAGCATAACAACATTTATTTATTATTACTCTTTTTTCTCTCTCTATATTTATGTATGTATGCCGAGCAGTTTAATCCTTCCAAGAAATACACTCAACCCACATGTCCATACGATTCTCTTCACAACCAATAACTATCACAATAAATGATTCAAATAAACTTATGGTCAATAGCCTTTAACAGCTTTTCGCTGACTAGTAGCGCATATGAGAACAATAATATTCGAAACGTAATAATCTTTAAAATGACATATTAATACAAAAAATCTTAGAGGGCTTTGTTTTACTTCATTGTGATTATTATAACCAAACATTGGGTCAAAGCATGAATCGTCTGAGGTCTTTCTGCACTAAATTTGTATTAAATCAACATATTTCATGAATGTCTTGAATCCATTTACAAATTAACTATACTTGTGATAAAGCTAAGCACAAGAAATGCATTCATTACAATTATTGTAAGAATATTTTAGTATTTCGTTTTATCAATTTACATACCTATTACAATTATTATCTTATGTCTGGTCCTATCGGCCTCACTAACTAATCTCTGACCGGGAAATCTCTATACGTGCTGAGATTTGAACCAGCACCTTTCGCATCGGATTTTTGTGATGTAGTGACTCTTAACAACTCTTCTCAAAGCATATACTTTCCGAAATCCTAAACAATTGCAATAAAAGAATAAAACGCAGTAGCAAAGAAAATACAATATCAAATAACAAATGTAATAATTAATTGTTAAATACAATAAATTTGACTGAAGCTTGTCAATAGAGTACTTAATAGTTTGTTCGTTAAAAAAAAGGAGGTTTATTGTGGGCAATTCCAGGTCAATATTTACATTTCAACTACATATATTCTTTATTATTATTGCTTCTTCTCCTTCCGATTCTTTGATATTGACACAAAAACCAGACTTATTTATTTACTTAACTTTGAATGAAATGTACACCGAGACATTGTTTTTTTTTTCTCTCTCTCTCTTCCATTGACCATTGATTCACAGTGATAGAATGGATGTAGTCAATCGAGACACGTCGGCTTATTGCAGCACATTTCATTCGGTCTTCATACAAAGGACCATTAAAAACAAACATATCCTGCCGAAGACGTATTCAACTTCTGTCTACAAACAGGAGTCAATTAGTATATTTTATAGCTAAATCTAATACGAAAAGTTCTAACAACTGCAATTAAATGAGTCAATTAGTAAATAGACTTACTTATTTGAATATATTCAAAACTTAGTTGCAACAACTAGGATTCAAATATAAGCGAATGACATCATTTTCGCTCGTAAAATATCACGCATGTGATAATTAAACGGCGCAAAGGCAATAACATTACCCATTAGTATTCAGAGGAGAGAAAAATGGAGAAGCAGAAACGCTCAGATCAAAGGCAATGGCACTTCGATTAATTCAATTGCCGACTTAATACACGATATTCTTGCTCTTTTGCGATACTGGATTAGAAAAAAAACCGTTATTTCGCGCGAATCTAAATAACGAAACGTTAAATTGGTGGAACGGAAACCGTAGTGGCAATACGCATACGGTAATCCGTATTTTTAGATATGATGATGATGATGTAAAACCTTGTTCGAGCCTTTGATAACGCAAATTTCTTTAAAATAATACTTGTTTTGAAGTAAGTGAATTTTATTTAAAGATAGATTGTTACCGAAACTAATGATCAGAACTTAATTTATTAATTAAATGTGTGCATCTTGTATAACTGGTTTTGGAAAATCGGCTTTGCTGTGAGAGCCGAAGGAAGTGCTTAGTGAAAGTTTTTCTCGTTCCGAGTGTATCCACAAAATCGTCTAAAGATCACGTCCAAAATTGAACTGCATGCAAATGTAAATACATATTTAAGTATATTCTAATAGCGTTCTGTTCATTCTATTTTCAGATGCAGACTTTAAATTTCAATAGGTGCACGTTATCCTGTGACCCAGATTGAAGCTCTTCTGGTGGAATGCAGTGATGCGAGCACCTTCGGGAGGCACGTTTGTTGTTTTGTTTTAAGGGAAATCTACAGTAAACTGGAGGCAAACAATGCTATCAGCGAATTAGCATTCGGTAAACATGGAAAGGGTATTTGCTTCTCGTTGCTGCGATAATAGAAACAAGCATACATGACATACTCCGGGCCGTGACAATTGAATGCGGCGCGTCGAAGGAAACGCTGGTATTTCGGATTTTACGTAACAATGGATGGAACAAACGGCAATCACGCTCCGTGGCCTCTCCTCCCCCTCGCGTTTCGACCTCTCTTCTCTTTTTTTTTCCTCCTCCGAGTTGTTTTGTTCGAAGCACCCACGCGGCAACAGGTTACCAACGCAACAGGTTGTGTTGTTACTCGTCCCTTCGACGAGGGGGTTGCGCACAGGTAGAATTCTATACGAACGAGGCACCGA
This sequence comes from Nicrophorus orbicollis, assembly GCA_018845635.1. Taxonomy (NCBI): domain Eukaryota; kingdom Metazoa; phylum Arthropoda; class Insecta; order Coleoptera; family Silphidae; genus Nicrophorus; species Nicrophorus orbicollis. The sequence goes on from JAFMTC010000485.1 coordinate 82,788, forward strand.
ACAAAAAATACTTGCGGTAAAAATCATTTACGGGGTGAATTATTACTGTTGCTTCCAGCACAAATTTAAAGTCAAGATTAGGCAATTGAGATTTAGTACACCTATCCAAGATGGGCTAATTAAATAATTTGCAAGGATGTACTTTTTTGTTTCTTCTTTTAACGATGATTTATCAATCAAGCTTTTGTTTGGTTCTAATTGGTATTATTGGAATTGAGTGAGATAAGGCGTCTAGACTGAAGTATGCGGTGCTGGCTAATATATCCGATACAGAGTTTATTGTTTTGCTGCGGGAAGCGATCAGTTTTGTGAATAATTCAATTATCCTTTTTGTAATGGGCGACATTCGTGTAGTAGCTGCGCTCGATTGGTAGCTATTGAATGCTATCATCGTTCGGCGATAACGAAAATAAACAGAATTGATTGGACCTGCTGCCATGACGAATCACAATAACATTGACACAAGTGCGATGGGAGGTATTAAAGGTCGGAAAGCGAAGAATTTCGAAGGGGGTATTATTAATCTGTTCGCTTCTTTTCTTTTGGCTGCGAGATTTCGGGAGGGTTGATCATTGCGGTGTGCAGGTAGATGATGATGATGATGGATTGGGATGTGTGCGGTGGAGAGAAGAACGAGAAGGTGATTTTTTTAATTGTGAAATTTTCGCGACGGACAGCTCGGAGTCGGCGAGTTCAGAAAGGTCGCGTTGTCTCGCTAAGTGCGTCACCGTGGTCACATGTTCCGACATGTATCTACAGAATGTGTTGTTGTGCAGAATGCGCGATGCGGGGTGTCTCTAAACTTGTCTTACCTTCGTCCAGGAGTCGCTCGACGTGGAGGAAGACGTTCGGGAAGGCGGCTAGCTGCTTCCTATCTTTCAGCAACTGCGCCAGATAGTCCGCTATACTCTGGGTCGAGGCGTTGTTCGGATCGCTCATCTTTCTTCGTACCGTGTGAATTGGTCAACTTCAAAACTCAAACAACCAAATAAACACCACCCAACGGGAACGACGACTACGACGGTTCGCGAATTTAACTCTGCTGATTGCGTCCTTGCTCGAACGAACTGTGGATGTGTTGTGGTAGTATCGCAGCAGTACTTCTTTTATCTACGAGTCCGTAGAGTGTGTGTGCGTGAGTCTGTTGTATTTGCTAGCTAATCTAGGAGTAGTGTTTGGTTCCAACTTGGCATGGATGGTCCGTCAAATCGGCCGCGCACTATAAAACTGAGCTTAGGAACGCCGTCACTGAGCCTACCGGGGACAACCATCTTGCTCGTATCTAACCTGGTCATGCGCACCATCACCAACAGACTTGTATTTTCCTTATAAGGTCCCCAACAAAATACACCTTTTTTCCTTCTTCTTTCGCCACTAAAACGAATTATAAATACATAATTACAATACCATACAGTTCTCTAATCACCGCACGGACACCTCTCATCCAGGCTCGGGTGGGCAACGGAAAAGACACGGCTCGAATCCAACGGAGAAAATCATCCGCCATTTACATTTTCATCTGTACCGGGTGATTGCCTACCCTCCAAGAAAACGAGTCAATCCCAACTGCTGCAACAATATCGATAATAATCACCAACAATAACTACCAACATCAAATAAAATACCATTTCCATTTTTCACACATCCTGTGAAACACCAGAAGAACAGCGTTTATTTGTAACAATTACAAGAAAAAAAACAACACCTAATTACTACAAAATACGAAAATAAAATAACATGCAATCTCTTTATAGCATTTCCATAAAATTATAACCAAATTATATAACATAAGCAAGGAGAAAATACAACAATATCAATATTATTTAATGCAAATATTAAATAAAACATTGAATACATTTGTCAGACATCCTATAAAACTCCAACATATGTTTTAAACTAGTACAAGAAATCTCCAATCATAACTGTTGCAACAAATAATTACTATCAAACATCTATATACATCGTTTCTTTAAACTTCTGGCTTCACAACAAATAAAAAGCAATAGGAAAACGCTCCAACTACATTATTTATTAACAATACCAATTTTAAACAATATATTTTATGTAACACAAGAAACAATTAATTAGTAAAAAAATTCAAACACTCTGTCATAAGTTTTTAGAAAACTGCAAATTTCTTATATAATTATATAAATATTGCAATAAGAAAATGCTAATACCAATTGCTGTAACAATATAAATACTAATATTATCACCATCAAGCTAAACAAATTACACTGTATTTATGTAAAACTTCAAGCACTACAAAATGAACAACAAATAAGCTTGAAACTACTGAAATAATATCCATGTATGTATGTATTACTTAAAATACGAACTTTATACAAAAGAGTTTTTGTCTTTTTCAGGGCTTCTGTTAAACTTGAGATGAAAATCGTTCGTTCTTTGGCCCACTTCACTTCAGCCAGCACGAAAATCACTCGCATATGGTTTCAATTAATTCATCCTTACCCACGCTCACGACGATAAACCACAGATTTAAATCTTTCGCTCACTAAATACACGTTACCACACACCCCCCTAATTCAAGCCGCATGTTATTTCATTCCAATAACGAAAGAATATTTATTGCTTGTAACCCAAATACACCCATACCTCGCTTTACGGCCTAGATACGTTCCACGAAACTTGGCCGCAAAGCGAAAAGCCGCATAAGGAATCAAGTATTGCGCTTGCGCAAGATTGGTAACATGTAGATATATAGACGTGCCTTAATTGAAGAGGGCTGTTATAGCGAAATGCCGTTTAAAGAGCGGCCGTATAGCGATTAACATCCTCAATGTTGCACGTATTTTCACAATATTATTTAAACTTTAAATAATTTTATGACTAAACCGATCTTAACAATCCAATCTTAAATAAGAACTATTAAAGAATGATTGTTAATTATATCATTAATAAACTCATTTCCTTTTATTTATTTATTTATATATTTAATGATAGTTCTCAGTCTAATAACGATATAAACATTCTAAGATCTCTCACAAAATTATACGTAATAGAGAAGTGAGCAATTCCTGCGTATTACGTAATTAATTATTATTTAAATTGATATAATAAAGTCTTACTTGTAAATGAATATTAATTATTTCCTGAATTGCGAACGCTTTGATTTATCTTTGGTGTTATTTTATGTAATATGAACATTTATAGTTTAAATATTGTTGTGATCTTAAACAACATTTAACACATACATAGATTCTTTTAGTTGTAAACATTTCTTTATTATTTCTTCCAAATGAATGTTTCAATGTGATGAAATGCTTGGAATTCAATTTTAAAGCGAAGCTCAATTCTTATATAGGATCTCAACAGGGTGTCTATTCTTGTTATCGATCTTAACAACATTTCTTTCTCAATTTAAAGATATCATTAACATACTGTTAATACTGTTGTTTTTATTACAAAATAATCAATAAGACAAGTTATAGTAACCATTATCTTCTTAGTTTTGAAGGTGAAACATAAAAAAAATATTAATTAGCTACTTAAGTAGAAGAAATTTAAGATTTTTTCATTTTCACGTAAATGTATTATTTATTTGCCGAGTATTGTAAGGAGTTTAAGTAGCTGAATTGTTTAAATATTGGAAAATCTTTTGTCCTAACTGTTATTCCAAATTAATAGCTTCGTGAATGGTTTTTGTAAATGAGCATTTTGCTATTCAACGTTCGTCTTTTCTTATTATCACAACCGCATTTTGTTTCCTTCTGTCGTCTTTCCTTTTCAACTTAGCCGCCTATTTATATTACATTTGTAATTCTTTGTTTTGTTAATGTTACTTAGCAACACGTCACTTTCTCGATCGTAAAGATGACATGAGCGACTTCGATGCTTGGAAACGTAGTTACCATTGTCTGGTTTTACCGTCCACATGAAAAACAAAAGAGGTCCAAGTACGATTCCTTGTGGCAACCCAAAAATAATCCTAACTAAATACATAAATAACTATCGAAGAGGATACGATTTCCATTTTAATTACTTGCATCGTATTAGCACAGTATGATGCAACGAACATATGCATTTTTTAGTATCACTTGTAAATAAAAGATTTTAACAAGTTCCCACTTTGTGTCTAATTAAAAACGTACACATGCAACTGAGTCGAGAACACATTCTAATAAATATAAAGTCGTGTCAATAACCGTTTTAGCCACGCAATTTCAAAATTGCAATAAATTTAAGACGAATTTCTTCATCAAATTTTAGAAACTTGCTTATATTGTATATTCTTCTGAAGGCAATCTTCTGTTAGAACGAACGTTTTTTTTCAAAGGGCGTAGGTTTATTTTTAGGTGCAGCTTCCTGTAATCTATTTGAGGGTGTCTGACTGCGCTTAGAATAGCAGATTGTCTCAGAAAAATACATTTTAATATTCTCCTACAAATTACGTAATATTTTAAGTAAACTTTAAGTGAATTAAGTTGAAACGATTTCATTATTATTTTTAAGTGGTTTGTTTATTGGTCCTTCAAAAATCGCTTCCTTTTCAATTACGTAAAAAAGAACGACTTGAGGGCATTTAAAATTTCATTATAATTAAGATAATGTTTAATTAATCGTTCAATTTTCGCTTATTCAAAGAAGTGAATGGAACGATCGTAATGCAAAGAAAAAGAAAACGGTTTACAGTGAAATATAATAAAATTAAGAAGTGTACAATTGCAGTGGTGAACGTCGATCGCTTCTCGAGAGGCCTAATTACAATCTACTTGAAATTATTTACTCAACGCAGAATACTGAATACAGAACGACAAGTGCGAAACTGACATAATTTCTAAACCGCTGGATGTCATTGGAAGTTAATTCGATTTTCTCCACGCTCGACGTCGTAAAAATCCACACAAATGGATACTGCATACCCACTTCAATTATTCAATCCATATAGCACATGTACAGCAACACTCAACAATTGCGCAACTAATGCTCTTTAATTATAGTTAACTTCTACTTCCTAAGATCCCTTTTTTTTCATTACACTTTTCTAAATGAATTAACCAATTTCTTTGCAAAGAATTGTTAAATTTTAGTTATTCAAAGGTATTATGGTCAATAGCCCAATACCCCATTGTATTTGAATTTCTTCTTTTTTATTGTTATTTTTTGTAATTGTTGCAATAAATGTTATAATTATTATTAAGAATTTATAATACAACATTGTAACATTTCTTCAATATTTTGTAGTTGTTTTGAATAAACTATTGAATGTTGGAGTGAAAATACTTACAAGTTAAAGCCAATATAATGATTTTTTTGGCATAGGGTTTTTACCATCATAGGGGTGACTGCTTAATTGTACTCCCCTAACCCTCATATTGACACATATGCTCTTCTATTTTCATTGGCTCAATTAACGGTCCCATTAAAATTATTTTTATTCGCCTTATTGATTTTCTCGAGATCATGAGAATGTTCTGTTGTGCCGAATTTCCTATCCAACATTCTCATAAATTGAATCAAAAAGGTGCAGTCAATTCTTAGAATGAATGGAATTAATCAAACATCATTCATTTAATATGCAGCAAACAGTTAATTAAGAAAATAATAATAAGCAAAAACAAGATTTTTAAATTAATTTTTTGATGTTCCTATCGTTACATCAACAATCTATTATGTAACTATAGAAACGATAAATAACTTATAAGTATTTGCATATTGTTATTGATGTAAAATTGTGCTTTGGTTAACCAATGAAATTGATTACCTAAAGTGGACTTTATTAAAATAAAACTGAATTTTGAATATATTTATTTATATATCGAATATATTTATTATATTGCTAACCACTTGTTTGTAACATTAAATTTTTGACGTTTTAACGCAAGATGACAGCTGTCATTAAACGACTTATAGGTTGAGAAACGCTGATCTATCTTTGTCTACATCAAAAACTGAGCTTCAATACTGTCATGAATACACAATTTGCAAGTCATAATCCGTTCAAAGTTAATGTTCGTTAACCGAATTGTTGTTAAGTGATTTCAGAAGCGTCTCGAGATTCATATCGACCTAGCTCCCAAGCCGATCTATAATGTGTTCGTTATCCGAATATGTAATGTTTGACAGTTCAAGGTATTCGTTGTACGAATTGTTCGTTAACAGATCACCCACTTATATTATTTATTTAGTTTTTGAGAAAATACATGTATAATTGGTTGCCTACAAATTTACAATCACATTGTTACAAGTAATCAGGATTGTTACACATTTTTTTAGTTGGATATCCAATAAATTATTATTGTGTATCTTATAAACTTGATAGATGATACTTTAATTACTTTACATCAATAAAAGCATATATATTTAAGACAATATAATCAAAATTACCACATGATTTTCTTGTTAAAATGTATTGGAATTCAGTACAAATTCATTAATTTCACTATACGTTTATTATTCTAATATCTTGAACTGTTAAGAGGTTCAAGCATCTTCTGAATGTTATCAAGAAAATTTTGAACTGTTTGTAGAAATCAAAGAGAAAATTTTCGTTTATCAATAAGTGTGGTAAATCCAGGTCCTTCTCAACCCATTGGATCAGTATTTTCCAATATTTAATTGACATTCCCCTCAATAGCATATCTAAAAATTTGCTGTCCACTGTGAAACATATACTTAATGATATATGATCGCCTCTAGGACAAGGGGGACAATCAAATTTTTCTACTGTGAGACGTGGGCCCCACGTTGGGAAACAATGCTTTAGACTCACTGTGTATGGTACCTAGGGACCTATGAGGATTTTGGGACCCACGGTTTTGTTTGGGGCCCTCAACAAAATAATTTGATTGTAGTTCAAGAATATAAATTTAATATTACTTAACTGAAGCATAGCCAACTTTAATGTGTTTTAGGTGGATCAGTACGAAATTGGATGATGTTTGTGCGAAAAGCGAAGTGACGAAAAGCGCGGTTATTTCTAATGCAGGTTTCACTTTCAAACTTTTGTAAGTACAGAACAAACAAAAAAAAACGCACAAGAATACGTGTATTTTCAAAGCTAACTATTCTTAGCAAATAAATAAAAATAATGTTGGCACACACCATGGTCAGCAGCTTATCATATTTCTAATAATAACAATTGTAATGCAAATCTATTTATTTTCACAACAACAAATATTACAGTTTTCTACAAGATTTGCTTAATTTTAACGTATTTCGATACTCTGGATATCTTTCTTATATACCAATTATGATATTTTTTTTGTGTATTATTTATAGTAGTATTACTAATGTGAATACATGAAATGTGAATTTGCAAAATGTGTCTTGATTTAGTAAATTCCATTTTACGAAATAATGCAATGATTTTCAAATAATTGAAACAATTTAAAACGTTTCTCGCAAATATCTTGCAACGAAAGGATTCCAATTGCATTGAATTTAAGATTCCGAGAGTGAAAGTTAAATGAGTTTTCCGTCCTCATAAAGCCTGTTTTTCTTTCTACATACATATAAATAATATGAGAGAGAGAGCATTGAGGAAGCAATTAACAAATTGAGATTGTGCAAACGTGCGTTTTGGTAGCACAATAGATTTCTTTTAAACTTGATATTAACACTGTTGGAATCTTCCAATTATAAGTAAATATTGTTTCTGATGAAGATATCTTCTTTGGATATTTACGACTAAGCGCATCTGTGTCGTTCCACTAATCCGACGGTGTCTCTAATCCCGAAACTTAGAGCTTCTCAAGTTCCAAACTTGAGTTAATACCGCAAATGTGATTTATCTTGGGGGCTGTTCGATGGACCGTGGCTGCGTTTGTGTCATTCCACAAAAAATATGATACATCTTTTTGGGTGTATCTTGCGTGGAAGCTAAATTTAAGCGCGGATGCTACACGAATGTAGATGTATAGCTTTAATTAAAGACCCCGAATTTTGGAAAGCCATTAAAAAGGCCTGCAGCCGGTGTAAACACGACGTGCCTATTCTTAGACACGCAAACTGTAAACACTCCTCCACTCGGATATTGGACGTGTATTATTCCACTCATTCACTTGAAAATGAGTAATAATATATCATTTTACAGTTACTTTAGTGTACCAAATAATAACTTATTGTTGATCAGAAATTACATATTTTTAATTATTATGATTTTGTAAGTGTAAAGTCATTCAAAACATTCAAGAAAAAAAGGTCAAAACCAAGAATAATTTAACAAATGTGTTGTCCACTAAAATTTATATTAGCATCAGTTAATTAATACCTTCTAGTATTGTTATTAAACTGAAGTATTTCCTATACAACATCAACATTACAAAGAAATTAATACATTGATTCTTACAATTTCTTTGTTATTGAAAAGATATTAGTTATAATTTTGTAAATACTTTACAAAGTTTTCAGAAAACTTCTATTTTTTTATAAAATCAAGATTTTAGGTGTCTAATAAAGATTGTTATTATTTGTTAAAAATATTAAAGAAATTGATTACCATTAAAATTAACTATAATTTTTATATCGAATATATTTATTATATTGCTAACCACTTCCTAATAATATTAAATTTTTGATGTTTAAACGCAAGATGACAGCTGTCATCAAAAGACCCATGACAGCTGTCATTAACACTAGCTAAGAAACACATGCTAAGAAACACAAGCTAAGTGAGTAGTATAGAATGGGAATTAGAAGAAGAAGGTTGAGAAACGCTGGTCTACATCGCTTTGTCTACATCAAAAACTAAGCTTCAATACAGTCATGAATAAACAATTTGCAAGTCATATTTTCTGATTTATTTGATACATTTTTATTATTGAGGAAGTAAATAAGAAACTTTTACATCCGACAAACATCTCATCTCATTCAACATAATCATGTTTCATTTCACAAGGTCTTCCTTCGTTTTACATCAATCGTCCATTGAGAAATCATTGGAAAAAAAAACCGAGGCGCGATTCATTCATCGTTTTAAAGTAATTATAATAAATGTGTAGTATTAATTATGATTGTACAATAAAAATACAAACATATTCATTCATTTCAATTCATTAATTCTAACTGCATTATATTAATTTTACAAAACGTATTTGTTTAGGTTAATATATTTAGTTAATTTTCCATATGTTTCATGATTTCGGAAATTGGATTGTTGGAAGTTTCATGATTTATACTTTGCACAGTAGAATTGGTTTCAAGAATGTTTTCAAAGCGCGCAGTTATAAAAATATACAGAACTTTGAAGATAAAATCCACCTTGTCTGTATGTTTCGACTTGTACAAACATATGTATTTATACAACTTCACTTAGATTGATTGAATGCCTCGTCAATTTCTTAAGAGATTTATATTTATTTATCTTTAACTTACAATGGATTCAATTTCACAAAAATTCTAAAATATTAGTTAGGTTTGAAAATTCTATCAAATTTTCATTCAGGTTATTATTTCTGTTGTTTTTCCATAGAAAATTACTGTATTTTGCACTTAATACAATATGTTTTGTAACATTCAATTCCGGGAAGTTAAGAGAGTTAAGCAAAGTGTGTATACTTACTTTACTTTCTGAACTTGCTGAAATTCAATGTTACAAAACTTATTGTAATCAACAAATTGATATTATTATAATCATTTCGTTTATTTCTACACCAGAAAACATAAAATGTTTACTTGTGATATTATTGATATATCAAAACTATGTTTTACTAAATATCGTTTTTTTGTAGAATCTATAGACTTACATGCAAGTTCATATTTTGATTATATGCTGTAATGTTTCAATTGGATTTAAGAAAATTTATTATAACAAAAACTATTGTAACTAATACTACAATCTTTTGCTGCAAAGAGACCAACTTCATTTTCATTTATGTTGAATATTTTGATATATGAAAGCTAAATCTAATATTAAAAAGATGTTTGGATTGTTACATTTCATTTTCGATAGAAATGCAAAAAAAAACAAACAATTAGCACTTAAATAGTTAAACAAATTATTCAGTCTTCTCACGTTCCTCACCGTTAGTTTTGAAATAAATATTAAGCTTTAATTTTTAGATTTATATGAGGCAAGAATTTCCTATAATTTAATATTTCTTCTTTGAAAAAATTACAAAAGTTGTGATAGTTCAAAGATGTAAACATAACCAGTTACTTAGTATTCACGATGATTTGCTGCATATTCATATAATGAGAATTATAAGATTGTCTCAATCATGTTTATGCATTTCCAAATAAATGATATTCTGAAATCTTTAGTAAAATGTTGTAAAACAGTGATTAATTGAATATGAATCTGGTAAGCACTAATCTTAAGTATTTTTAGTTTGGAATCAAAAACATGGTGTGTTCTTGAGAAGCAAATAGCAATTGAGAGAAGAATTAGAGAATAGTAATAGGAAGAAGTTGTATACAGCGATAAATTACGGCCCCCGACTATACAAGACGACTGAAGATGATTGGCAAACAGGTCCGAGTAAATCATCCAGAGCGGATACATGTTCATATTACGAAAATATACAGGCAACTTCCAGGAATCGCGCTTCTATTTTCCGCCACATCGAAGACTTGTGATTCGAAGCCCCATCATCTCCACCGCCTTCAAACCTTTTACGACCCCCATACAGTCTAAATGCAATCATTTTATTGCAGTTCCTGTTTTCCCCCACACACGGTTCAATAATTGGGAATACGGTGTGCAGCGGACGACTCCCAACAATTATAAATAGGAACTTTGTAATTAAATTCTCCTCTGCGGAAGTGGCGTCTATTTCGGCGTCGCGGCGCCGTCGGTCTGCAGTTTTAATGCGATGCAGGTGCGATCATTATTAAACGTAACAGAATTCGTTACAATGGTGAGGGAGAGATCTTGGAAAGTAGATCGAAAGCTCTCGCAGCCGCAGATAAGTTTCATTAGTTGCGCTAATTTTAGACTTAAGTCTCTTTTTTTTCGTATATTGGGACAAGCTTCTTGGATGTTTTACAACAACGCTTCACGTGTTCCAGGTACTTGCTTATTTTGTACTTCCACTGTAACTCTGTAATCACATACTAATGAGGTAATAGAATTGAAATACTTCATTATTTAGATCCACCTAAACCCTATCTTTTTTTTCTCTCTCAATTTAATTCGAAATTAAAACGTCGTTAGTTTTGTAAATTTTACGAAAATATGTAATTAATAGTTTCAGGGAAGTTCGGAAAATGAATGCCAAGAAATATTTGTGATTTTTACAATAATTCTATACAAAAATATGAAAATTATATTAATTATTAATATTATTAAGCATACTTATTATCCACGAGAATACAAAATAGCTTAGATGAAAAATTACGACAAAAAAAAGTGAATTAATTATACTTCAAAGAAAAATCCAAATAAAAGTAGTCTAAACTAAAATATACGAGTATTTATATTAGTAATTGTAATTAGTTAAATTGTGTTCATTACTTTACTAAATACTCTGCAACAGGGCGGAAAAACTTTACTAATTAATATAATATAATAATTAGTAATGTTCTTTTTTAAGTAATGTTACAAATTTTATTACAAAAATCCATACTTGGAACTTGTTGCTTGAGCATGCAATACTCGAGGTAATTGCTATTGTGATTCATTTGCAGCTAGTCATATTTGAAATACTTGGAACTGTTGATAGGATAATTGAAATAACAATAATAAACTTCTATTGAAAGTTTTTTTGTTCTATAATTAAATGGTCTATTAATGTGTAATCTATGTTTGGTTAGTCTTGAAATATGAATAATTCTTGAAGTATGTGATAAGATTGCAGGAAGGAGGACGCATGTGTTCATCGTATAAATATTTATTCAATTGTGAATCAGAAGTTTGAAGAAATGTAAGAAGTTTTGGTATTCCTGTGTAGAATTGAATATTCTTGTTCAAAAATTTTGGATTTTAACCCACTTAGTTCTTCAAAAACATTTGCAGTTGGATTAGGTAAAATATGCATTCAAAGATGTTAATTTATGTTTCTAATTTTATTTGATTTTTGTTTTGAATTTTCTTTGAATTAATTATTGAATTAATTAGTTTTTGTAGTTAATTGACCCAATTTCTACCAAAAAAGATGTTTAATTAAGTAAATAATTTGATTTTAGAGATTTTTTAAATATTTTCATTAAATCTAGAAAAATATATACAAATTAAATTAATTTTTGAGCATTTTCAACTTTTGTTTTGTATTTTCTGAAATGTATGTAGAAAAAAGATGAAAACTATACATTAAAAAAAATAATTAAACGAATCAACTTTCAGGTAATAAATATAAATGAAACCACTTTGTTGATGAAAATTATGTATTTAAACTATTTTTTCTTTGTGAAATCTCAAAGTTAAAACTGATTGAATTAATGCAGAATGAAGAGGAAAACTAAACAATCTTTTAGAAAATTTTACTTAAACGAGTCAACTTTCAGGTAATAAATATTAATGAAACCACTTTGCTGATGAACATTGATTGAAAATGATATATTTAATATGTTTTTTCTTGGTTAAATCTCAAAGTTAAGACTGATTGAGTCAATGTTGAATGAAGAAGAGAACTAAGCAATCTTTTAGAATATTGTTCTTAAACGAGTCAACTTTCATGTAATAAATATAAACCACTTTGCTGATGAAAATTGATTGAAAATGATGTATTTAATATATTTTTTTCTTTGTTAAATCTCAAAATTAAACCTGATTGAGTCTATGTAGAATGATGAAGAAAACTAAACAATCTTTTAGAACATTGTTCTTAAACGAGTCAACTTTCATGTATTAAATATAAACCACCTTGCTGATGAAAATTGATTGAAAATGATGTATTTAATATGTTTTTTCTTTGTTAAATCTCAAAGTTAAAACTGATTGAGTCAATGTTGAATGAAGAAGAAAACTAAACAATCTTTTAGAATATTGTTCTTAAACGAGTCAACATTCATGTAATAAATATAAACCACTTTGCTGATGAAAATTGATTGAAAATGATGTATTTAATATGTTTTTTCTTTGTTAAATCTGAAAGTTTAAATCTGAGATTGAAGAAGAAAACTAAACAATCTTTTAGAGGATTGTACTTATATGAGTCAACTTTCAGATAATAACTATAAACTATACCACTGATGATCAGAATCATCATATTTTCACAGGTGTTGAAGGAAAAAACTGAATTCTATATAACTAAAGGTAAATCATCATCTCGTCTTGAAGAACATAACTAAAGCTCCAAATACGGGGTTGACCCAACAACAATGAAAGCGCATCGTGGAGAGCGCACGTGTGTGGGTTCTCTCTTGGTCGTTCCTTATTTCCATATAAAGGAACGGGAAAAGAGGCAAAGAAATGCGGCGCTTAATTAGGTTACGCGCTCGTTGTACATGCGGTTGGGAAATCCTAATTTATGATTTTATGATGATATTTTTTTCCTTCTGGACGGATTAGAGCCTGGTATGGTCTCGAGATCGGACAGCGGCTTTTGCCATGTACAGAGACGTGGGCAAAAGGCAAACGGCGTCGCGTTCTTGCTGCTGCTGCTGCCTCCACCCCCTCCTCCTCCTTCGTCTTCTCTTCCTTTTTTTGCTTCGTTCCTATTATTTCTAAGTGTTCGTTTTTCTTTGTTCCATGCTCACCGTGTCCGTAATTGGTGCTGTGACATGCAGCACGGCCTGGGAAACGGAACGCCGAAGAGGAAGAATAAAAATCACCGGAATCACATGAGAAGGTTAACATTTGTTGCTGATTATGTACTATTTTGTAGGCTGCAATTAGTTTGAATTAAAATACGGAATGATATTTCATAATCTCAATACAATTGAGAATTTCAATGATTCCGCTAATGCAGTTTGCTTTACTTTAGAACAATGTAAATCGGCAAGTCTTAATTGATATTGAAACGCATCATTAAAATTTCGGGAACTAACTAGTAACTAAATGGGGAACGGAACGCCGAAGAGGAAGAATAAAAATCACCGAAATCACATGAGAAGGTTAACATTTTTTGCTGATCATTTTGTATGTTGTCTGTAAGCTGCAATTAGTTTGAATTAAAACACGAAAAGATGTTTCATAATCAATACTATTGAGAATTTCAATGATTCCGATAATGCAGTTTGCTTTACTTAAGAACAATGTTAATCGGCAAGACTTAATTGATATTGAAATGCATCATTAACTTGATAAAGTGTGCTAACTTGATAAACTATGTAGTAACTAAATATCAAGTTTTACGAATTCTCAAATCATCAAAATAGGAAAATAATAATTAAGTTCTTTACTAACAAATACAAAAGATTGATTGTAAAGTAATAATCTGTACACATTAAATATCGAATTGAAACCAATAGGTTTATTTAATTCACGATTAAAGTTTTCCCGTTTTATAAATTAAGCTTCAAAAAACCACATTACAAATAGCTAAATACATACATCTTTTCATCAAATCAAAAGGTTAATTCAATTGACTTAATAGAGGTTTTTCCATTTTATGAAATGTCTTTCAGAAATATATTGATTCTATCAAAAATACAAGTAGCATATGCAATAATTTGTAACTATGAATTAATAATTAAAGTCTATATGTTTATTGAATTCGTAATTTGAAGATTTACGAATTGTAGAAATAATCACGTTTTGAAATAATCATTTACGAGTTGAAATATGTAGTTTTTCTATACTAATTTGATGTTTAGCATGTGGAATGGATTTGTTTAAGCATATAAATTTACAAATTTGAACTTGATTAAGATGTTTGTATCTGTTGTAAATGAGGACCATCATCAACATTAAACCATCTCGAGAATCTTGTTCTTTGACCGACTGACTCTGTGCGTTAGCTTTCTAAATATTGAATGTGCATTCGATCTAATTAATGCCTTTGTATGGCGAAACCCGGCTGACATTTACCAATTGCTCGATGGAGGTAAAACGCGAACGCACAGGAGGCGACACACGTTACGTCGATGCGAAGAATGCCCGTCCCATGCCATCGGTGGGCATGGGACAAGGATGACGTCATGACGGTGGGCGCCCTCGTCCTTTCCAAAACCTAAGCCCACGGCTTAGAACCAACCATGTGGCCTTAAGTAGAATAAAAAGGCAATAATCAGAATGGT